>JACDJE010000102.1:1000220-1019288 GCA_016647715.1 Pavo muticus | reverse complement strand
GAAGAAACTGGAAATAACTAAAGCATCTTTTTGGTAACCAGCATTAAATTGTTCCTTCCAGATCTAGAAAGATGAGACAAAAATCTTGCAATATAGAGAACACCAAATTTACAAAACTGATAAAAGACTTACTTTGGCATAGCAAATAAATTAACTGAAGGCCAGTAACTATGGAAACTGAAATGAGATATAATTTTTTCCTCAAAAAGTAGGAAATGAAATTTACATTGCCAGCTCAAGTATACTGGTTAAAGGACATCAAAGTATGATGCAGAATGGTTCATAATGCTATCCGCAAGTGTTAGATATTGTGGTTTGAATCCTGGGAGATCTGCATCCCTTGCAATCTGCAAACTAATTATAAATTGGCTGATACACCAACACTATTAGGCTGTGTTAACATTTTGAATGTGTTTGCCCACTTTCACTTCTTTAATGCAAGTCCAGCTACTTTGAAATAAACAAATTTTGTCAATGCTATAGTTGTAAGCTATTTTGTAATAAAGGCCATCCTATGCACATTAATAATACTGACAAGAACAGATGGCAATTATTGCTTTTAACAATTATTTTTTTTTCTGTTAGTATTAATTACTTAGGCTTAATTTCTGTTGCTATGTCCACTGGGCATCTAGGTAAGATGCTAAAAATCTACCCAAATGCTTTCATCTCATTGACAGCAGTAGAATTATTACTAAAATTTAAGCTTTACTGTCACTTTAACTCATTAGGGATGCAGGTAAATTCATCATTATCAATAGCTGTTTTTAATGCTTTTCTTACACTATAGTGCTTCACAAAGTGAGCAGCATTCTTCTTGCTAATTGTGTAGTTAAAACATCATCTGCTGTATTTAAAAATAGAGTTATCCATAAAGTTAATTAAAATATCAGTCACATGAATCGCTAGAAAGTTCTCTGCAGCTTGTTAAGAGTGCTGAAAAATCTCTGCTGATCAAAACCTTCAGTCTTTGGCTCTCATGTCTGCTCACTGGTTGACTAGGAGTAGATGATCAGTCTACTGTCTGCTGTGTTCTCACTCTGGCAGGGTGCTTATGTTCAAGTCAGACAGATGGGTTCTCTTCTGCAGTTGCACTAGCAAGGAAAGAAAAAAATTCCTAAACAGTGTGGAATGTAACAGCCAATACTCTTAGCGGGGAGCTGCTTAACCTTTGTCAAAAGCTAACACCAAAGCCAATCTTAAGCAAGAACCCTTAAGGGCCTCTCAGCAGGGGCATCTTGCCTTCAGTTAAGCTTCACTGTCACAATCTCTTTCAGGTGGTAGTTTCTAAGCATTAATCCAGTGATGTGAAAGTACATTAAGGATATGATAAAATTCAGATCTATGCATTCCCAAGCCTGACTACTAACATATAGTTTCAGCAGTGTGAAAGAAAACCCGATGTGGATCATGCTAAAGCTAGAGGAAAAGATGCAATGCTGATATAATTTTTTTCTGAGACTGAGCCAAGCATGACCCTGGAAGCATCAGACTAAAGGATTCTGCTGAACTCATAGGTTAAAGGCATAGGCAGGGCAAAGATCTCAAGATATTCTGTTCACAAGTGGGTAGATACAGCCTGATATGTCTGCATTAAAGATAATTCCACCTGCCTTGTAACTGGATTTTAACAATCTATGTTGCAGTAGAACCCAAACACATACAAAATTCTCTGAAATTCAGGAAAATCCAGGGGGAAAAACAACAACAATAACAACAACATCAAAAAAGAACAACAACAAAAAAATCATACAACAACAATAGGCTTCCTTCAAGGCTCTGAATAGACTTCCCTTTAAATGTTCCAAGAATTAGCTTCTGTTTGTTTTGGAAGGCTTCTCTTTGCTGCCTTTTTGTAGACATAAGGGCCCTCTATATAGATACGTAAGGAATTTTAATTGCAGCCCAAGTCACTGTTGAAGCATTAAGCTGCTTAAACATCTTGGACTGAAATTCACCCTTTGGCCAAGTCTCACACCGAGCCTAGAGGTGAAGTAGCATCGCACACTTGGGGTGAGCAAGCTGGGTGCTTTTCTAAGAGGATCAAGCACTAGATTAGGTCAGCCAATACAAGAATGTTTTCTCACTGGAAATATACACATATTGGCACAGATCAGAGAGCACATCAGACTTTTTCACACTTTTTTCCAAAGATCCTTACAGGAAAGGATCCTTGGAAATCAGGACGATGTAGACACAGCTGCCAAGTAATGAAAGAATAAATATCCCTTCGCTTCTATTCCTGAATATGTTGACTGCCTCATCTCCTACATTTCAGAAGAGGACACGGGAAGGGTATGACTAAAACAGAAAGATTTTGATAGAGCAGATCTGGAAAAAAATTTAAAAAGCTACACTTAAAATATATTATGATTACTCATTCCGTGTTGCTCATATTGGAACTCACAAAGATCATCTAGGTCAACAGCCTGCAGATGATCCGCCTGATTAGAAAGTGAGCCTTCTGAAAGCTGATGCATATACCTGTGCTCAGAAATTACAATTACAGATTTCAATCAACAAGGCAACTAACAAATGAAATGAGTGAGCATAAAATATTTGTTTCAAGTGGAAATTTGTGAAAAAATTATTAAGGATTAAATTCTAAAATGCACTGCCTCACACTGAAAGGAAGAAGTAAAGGAACTAGAATAACTTATGTTTTATTGTTCCGTGCTGAGAACTTGTAAAAGTGATTACAATAGTGAAATGAATACTTTCCATTTTCTGGAAATATTAGGTATGGCTGAATAATAATAACTGTGTCCTATAGCCAAGGACCCTACCCATGACCTTCAAAACCTAGCAGTTTTTATCAAGATCATATATGCGAGTTTCTTTCCTATGGAAAACAAGACACTCAAGCCGAGATTATGGATAAGAATGTGCCCAGGAAAAGGAGAAATTCTGAGGTTCACACGTTTTAAAAAGTTAAGTCAGCATGACTTAAAAGCTGGGAGGAATCTTGGGAGATCCGCAGATCCATTCACCATCATGCCCTTGAGATCACCTCAGTTCTCTCCAATTACATTTCAGCCCAGAGTAGAGTATATCAGGTTTATTAGTATCAAAAATGTTTTAGGCTAGAACTAGCTTTCTAAATATTAGGATGCTATCTTTTTCTGCAGGTTTCTAAGAATGGAAATTTTTTGCAAGTTTTTAAGAATGGAAATTTCCAGACATCTTGATATAGGTACCTGTGATTGGACTTCTCTACAAAAATAATATACATCTCACTGCACGCTTACTGATGCCCTATGAATTGTAAGACAGCAGTATATAGCTTTTCACTATTTACCCTGCTGCATGAAATTGATCTTCAAAAAACAAAACCTGACCAAGACTAAATGTTAAGCTTTTCTGTTTTACAATATTTGTCAATGGAAACTTCTTTCTTACAGTACAATTTGAAATGATTTAACCAGAAGGAATTCTATCATTGTGAACTAGTTCAGCCTAAACAGCCATTCTGCATCTCGACACATGATATTCTTGATTTAACTATTATTCTTGATTAGATGTCTCAAAAGCAAAACAGAAAATCCTCTTACATTACTCTTTTCATCAGTTTATGGTGGTCAAAAAATGACTCCTAGGCTGTATTTTGGGACAAAATAACAATGACAGAATCTCTTCCATGGCTGGGATGTCTCTGGATGACCTTTGCTATGTCTACTGGGTTATAAAGAAATGGATGGGTCTATCTGATTAAATTTGTGAACTTGAAATTGTTGTGTAGGATTCTCAATAAATACAAGAGGAGTTTGAATGAGTTTGTAAAGTAGTTTTAGAAATACCTTTTATAATGATCTCAGACCTAAGAAGACAACCTATTATCCTTCATTCAAAACTCCAGCTTACCTGCCTGGTTTCAGGAGATTTAAGAGGTAGTGCACTGTGTTATTCTATCAAGGATTTTTTGTACCCTGCACAATTCCTCTTTGGAAAGGTGTGTGTGGTAATGTAAATCAGTTTTAATATGATTCTGGAAATACAGCTAGGATACAAAGGTAATTAGTCTCACTCTATTAATGCTGTGATTAATTTGAGTGAAAATCTGATTTCACACTCTTTCTTATAGCTCCATGTAATCTTCACAGTGTTCACTGACATTGTTTGAATGGCTATAGAAGGCAAAGCAAACTAAGTCCAAATGATCTAGCTTCTATTTCACAACAGTCACTGTATGTTAACATAAAAGGATAACAATCAGAGCAGCAAAGACAATTCAGTAAATGTTATACCTATTAATTCATTTGTTCAGATTGTAAGATTTTCTGTCTTTACAAAAAAGGAAAAATGATTATGTAGAAATAAATCTGTAGAAATTCAATCTCTTGGGTAAAAANTTTTTTTGCTATTTTTCCTATCTATCTCCTAATTTTTCACCTCAAAAAAATGTAAAAATCATTTAGTTCCAATGGAAAAAAGGAGGAAAAAAGAAAAAGCACCTTACTCCACAAAGTGAGAAATTACCCTTTTGGTTGTTGTTATGTTCAATATGTAATATATACGAGTACATAATAGAAATAAAAGACAATGAAGAAAATGTCAATTTGAAAAATCTAAATATACACATAATTCATTTTATTTTATTCTTTCTGTAACTGATATTTCAATCTTGGATTCGATATCCTATGTTGCCCCTACCCAAGTTTCCCTCGATAAGTTGTATTATTTGATAGTACTTTGCATAGAGTAGTGACTGAGATAGAAATGGCAACGCTCAAAAGAAGAAAAGAAAGAAATCAGGAAGAAGTGCTCTAAGCTTTATTTCTTATGTGCAATGCAGATTTATAATTACATGTACATATGGTCATCAAGACAGCTGCATAAAGACAATGGAAGCATGAGGGTCTATAGTGTAGATAAAATTGCATTTCTATGTCTGTTTGAATGGCAGCTAAAGTGATAATTTTAAGTTCAGCTCTTGCAAAATATTTTCATACACAACACATACAAAATCAACATCAGGGGATGTTTGTATCAGAGTATAAAGATGATAATAAGGGGGGATACATTTGCATATAAGGAGAAGTAAAGAGAAAGAAAGATGGAAATTACCAGTCATTCTGTTTTATTGCCATTCACCTAGTTTTTCACTATTTGGATAATGAATTTAATATATCTCTCTTACAGCTCACCATTTTAGAAATACTTTTAGTTTGATAGGCAGCTAGATATCTAATACAGATGGTTTCTATATTTAACATTCCACTGTTAGTACTTGCTTTGTTTCTTAAAGGTCATTAATGTTATTGATTACATTAATTTGAAAGCTTCTTGAATAACAGAGAAAACTAATGTAAAATGAACAGCTGCATGAGCTGACAACACACAAAATTGCTGTGGTCTTCAGAGATGACTCCTCATGGGGATTTTCCCCATTGACAGTTCAGAACAGCAGGAGCAAAAGAGCCCAAATAGAAACTTTCAATTAGATTTTTATGCTCTAGTAAATAGAAAAAAAAATTGATCGTTTTTCCTTCACTTTTGTTAGTGACATCCAACAACTAGGCAGCTTCCCAGAGAGTGCCTAAATAACAAAAAAACGAGTATATTTAGCCTTTGCATACTTATGCTTGTATGAATCTTTCTTTGTTTTTCTGGCTCAAAGCTTGCTTCCTGAGGTGTTTCTTGTGATAAGACTCTAACTGATTTATTGAGGAGGCAAATGATGGGTGCTACTGTGTGAAAATCAACATCACTTTGTGGACATTTGAAAGCACCTTCCTCCAGAGCAGTTTGCCTCTGGAAGAGAGTGCTCAGGAGTGTTTACTGGTGGAAGATCTGGCCTGTGACTAAATAGCTCCATCTTGGTATGGGAAAACTGGGGAATGATACCATCGTGTCATGTGAAAAACAGGATGCAGGTGGGCATCCCTGCTCCCTCTTATCTGCTGGCAAGGCCTGGAAGGTGGGAACGAAGGAGTTTCTGCTGAGATCCCAGAGCCAGGAGCTGCCACTCCAAGGAGACCTGACTCAACCACTTTGGACTTGAGCTGTCACTCCAAAGAGAGCTGACTCGTCCACTTTGGACTTATAAGTAAGTTTGTACTACCATCGAAAAAGTCGTCGTTGTTGTCAACAGAACAACAATGCCCGACGACCCACCACTACTGAAGATCAATGACTGAACTACGAACCATGCTGGATCCATGGTGGTGACTATCTCCCTCTTGCTTCCTATAAAAACTCCTTGCTTCTATTTCCTATCTTTTCTATCGCCCTTCTTCCCTTCCCCATTTCTGTGATTAAGATTTGTAATAAACTGGTTGGACCAACATTTGAACCGTTGTTTCTTAATCTCACACTGGGTATACATATATATAAAAGAACCTCATCTCCCTCCTATAAATTGGAGCGAGACAATGTTAAGTACAAGAAACAAACAGTATGATAATTAATGGCATAGTATAATTTGTTAATCTACTGCAATTCAGGCTTGGCATTCATTTAAGAATGTAAAATATTCAAGAATTGTCTTGTGATTTTGAATTTAGCCAAGTGGCAAAAGTTTCAGTTTCAGACATACTTCATTCCAGAAAAACACAGATAATCTCATAAGACAATCTCATGATATCTCTGGTCTTCCAAACAGAACCAGTGTTTGGTTCTGTTTGGAAGACCAGAGAATCAATCTAAAAACGCCACAGCTTTACATCAGACACACTGAATGTGTTAACAGAGATTTTAGGGAAATAACTTCATAACAGAATCCCAAGTAGCAAGCTTAGGCATTTCCCTTTACATACAGCTATTTGGAAGACCCTAGCTAGGGCATAGCTTAAATTGAAAGGACTTTTTCGTCATGCTGTCTTTCAAAACATGGATTTATGAAATAATGAAGTATAGCTATTTACAAGTGCCATTGACGTGGGTTTTTTTGTTTTTTTTTTTTTTTTAANAAAAAAAAAAGTGAAAATATTGTACTGAAGTCACCTATTATAACCTTTTTCAGAAATGGAAAGAATCTTAATGTTTTTCAGTTACCAGATAGGATTTCCATATTGGCAGCTATTTGCTTTGAGCTTACACTTGAGCTGAAAAAAAAAAAGGACACATTGATAGAAATTTACTAATATTTAATATGCTAAACTAAGGGAGAGTACAAAGGGAGCATGGGAGTCTACACTACATCTAGTATATAGACTGTATAAGAGGACAGGTCCAAAAGTAATGCCTCCTATTTTGTTATGTTGGCCCACAAAATCAGAGGTGGATGTAGGTGGTATGGCAACAGAGGTTGAACCTTCCCACCAATATTCTGTTAAATTTTGTTGCGGTGCAACAGATGGCAGCAGAGCAGCAGTCTGACAGAATGGCATCTGACATGGAAGTATATATGAAGCAAAGGAGTGTCACTGAATTTCTTTATGCAGAAAAAATTGCACCCACTGGCATTCATTGAATCTTGCTGAATATGGAGAACAAACAATGGATATGAGCACAGTGAGGTGGTGGGTGATGTGTTTGAACAGTGGTGACAGTGACAATGGGTTACCTCCACTGGTGCAGATTTTTACTTGCACAGCATGCAAACTCTTGTTCATCGCTGGCAAAAATGCACAGCTAATGGTGGTGACTGTGTCGAAAAATACTGTTTTGTAGCTGAGAATTTGCTCTATCAAAAGAAAAAAAAAAAGTGTTATCGCATTCTTTTTATCTTCTGTAGTTACCAATGGAAATAAATAGGAAGCATTACTTTTGGAGCAACCTACATATTTAGAAGTGAGTGGTCTGAGTACCTCAGCCAGAAACAATGAGATAATAAAGAGTGCCTTGCAGTTCACTGGACTTGGGAATCAAATGTTAATTATTTTATGAGACAAGGTTTGTCTCATGAAAGGGTAGTGGCATTCTCTCCCAAGGTAGCCATTACGTGGAGACTGACTAAGCATCAGTTTGCCAGTTAGAAGTGGTGAGCAATTGATTACGGATAACTTTTTTATTTTTCTTCTTTTTTTACATATTAAGTAAGTTGTATTCACCCATAAGTTTTTCTCTGTTTTACCTTTCCAGTTCTCTCCTCTCACTTGCTGGGGTGAATGAGCATTTGGTGAGTGTTTAGATGCAGGCCAGGGTCAACACCTTCACTTACTCTTTCAGCTTAAAGTACTAATTAATAAGTCCAGTATTTAACACATATTTTCAATAATAATAACAACAATGAATTAACAACAAAAAAAGCTCAGAGCCCAGTTGTTTTGGATGTTTAGAGTGCTTCTAAAATAGTATTTTCAAAATGATTGACTTGTGCTGCCATTGTAATGCCACAAATATTTTTCCTCATCCAGAGATTCATGAAAGAATATTGCACCTTCCACAATCATTAACATAACCTTCCTAATCATAGGGTTTGTCTAGGAGGTGGATGGTCTCAACATTTCACTCATAACTGATTGTAACGACAGTCTATTACTCTAAAAGCAACATTTGCTGTCATAATCTCATTGCTATTAAACTGCTATTTTGCATTCTGTGCAGTTATTCTATGCATAAGTCTTAAATCACCTCATGAAACTGATGAAAACTATCCAAAAGCAATTACATGGGAAAATATCTATAGATATTCTTGAGTGTAATTCTTTCTGTGTATTTTCAAATATCATAAAAAGTACCCAAGAATTGGCAATATTGCACCTGAGGCTGTCTAAAATTGCACAGATGATCCAGAGTTACAGCTCCTACCATATAAAAGTCTTTGTCTCCTGAAAATTCAGATACATGTTTTCATAGTGCTGATCAGGTTGCATTACTGGAATCAGGTGGTGACTGATAAAGAGCATTCAAAAAGAATGTGCTTGACAAGATATATTTGTTTATTATCTTTATGAAAAATGAAGTTTGCATTTTTCTCTATGAGTGTTTTCTACAAAGCTTAAATCTAGCAGCTAGCTCTCGCAAATGCAAAGCTTTTGAAACGCAATCTGTGCAAAATGTATCTCAGTTTTGGAGTGGAGACCAGTGGTTAGAGATTCCTGCTGCTCTGCACCGTTGGAATTATTGCTCCTTCTGTTACAGCCCTAGTGCAGATGGCTGCACAAGACACCAGTATAGAAGCATTTATCTGCAGAACCACAGCATCACTCATGATCCCTAAGGATTGCCTGTCTGAGTGGCTCTTCAGCTTCATTGGGTTCCCAGATAGCTGGAATATTGCTGGATGGAGAATTCGGAGCCACAAAGAATGGAGAAACATTTTTTTTATACTTGAGGTAGAATAAACTAACACCACAAAAGGAGATGCCTTAACTATACTCAATTTTTTCCAAAATTTTTGTAGTCCATTCCTTTCCTTATTGCATCATCTGGCAATCAATGTGTATATGCAAGATAAGAAAAATTTGTATGTAATTGCAGAACCATGTGATTTTCTTCATTTTTTACACTTTTTACTAATTATGAAAATTCACAGTATTTTTTAAGTTCACTTAGCCTACAATGTTGTTATGTAAAACGGCAGAATGAATTTCCCCTAAATATATTTTTCAGGAAATTTATGTGCAACCTGTAACATTTACACCTGTGTGGCAGCAGATAATGGTGACCTGGTATCTTTCTGAATAACAGAAATATTTTGGATCTATGGATGTAAAGTTGGCCTAATGTTAAGTCTTGAGCTTGAATCTTCACTACTGTAGCTGAATGATTCTAACCTAAATTAAAAATAGGCATTTGTAACAAGCTGTTGAAAGAGGAAAGCAGGGCACAAAATACAGAAAAAAATATCTAGCAGAAATGCTGAAATAAACTATAAAGACTAAAGTTCTTATTCTGAGAAAATTAGTGAGAGAGAATACATTTTTATTTTTTTTTACTTTGGAGTCACACATTAAAAGATGAGGGTTTTGTTAATAAAAGGCAGGTAAGATGGGCTTTGGTTTTTTAAGTTAATACCATCATACTGAAGGCTGGAATAATTGCTTTGATAAAATTTAATTCAACATTCAATGACACAGAAGTTCCTTAGTTTAACAGAGCGGTTCAAGATAGCATAGTATATACTATAGTAAACACGGCAGTCCTTGTGGTTCATTATATGCTGCTGTAGGATGGTTTCCTGTTTTCTGCATGGAACTGCAGCATTTGTCTTACTGCAATGCCACACTTTCTCCTGCATAATATTCCAAGGTAGTAACTATGATAATAAAAGTAAAAAGTTTGCTCAGGAAAATAAATTACCAAATAACCATGTATATTTTAAAGATTATTTTATGACTCTGATTGTTATAATTACATGTAAAAGGTTCACAGATTTTTCATTAATGGTATCTTAAAATGAAAGAAAAAAAAACCTTCAGTATTTCTTGGCCTGACATCAACCTCTTGATGTAAAAATCAATATGTGACAAAAATTTCAATCAAACTGAGATAATTCTCCTGCTATGTTTCTGTTTTGTTTAACTGAATATTATTTGTCTAGTAAGAAATTTAGAACCTCAGAAGTATATGAGAGATTCACGAGTGAACTAACAAGCAAGCAGAGCTCTCCTGAGCCGAATGGAATGATTACTAAAGTACATTTATATTAATTACAGGTACGTTATGGAACTCATTTTTATGGTGAAATCCACTTTTAAACAGCATATTACAATAATATGATTTTCATAATACCATGGTACTATGTTCTTACAAGTTGTTCATGCAGAAATAATTTAAGCTTTATATTTATTACATACAGGTAGCTTGCCAAAAGCAAGAAAATTATTATTAGTAAAAAAATCCCTATAAAAATTACAAAGATAATTATTTTTCTTCTTCTAATTAAGGAGAAATAAAAGTATTTTGCAAATGTCACAATGCATTAATTTTTGTACTATATCAGTGTTTTATTATATTTACAACTTTGAATGAATGTTCCTGAGTATACATTTCTGTGTTTTCTGTTTAGTAATACATGAACCGATTTTACCTTCTTTTTAGATTTTTCATTTAAGCACAGTTGTACTTCTGATAAATATAAAAAAAAGAAAATAGTTTCTACTCTGGTAAAGATTTATTAAATAATTACATTTGTATAATCCCATTTTGTGATTTTCTACTTCAAATTTTCATTTGACTGTAAACAATTCCTAGCACAAAAATCAAATGATTACAAGGATTATTACGCATTTTGCTATTAAAAATATTTTAATTTCACCAAGTAATGGTGACATGCTACATAATCTGATGAAATTCACTCAGTATGGATATGAAGAATGGAATCCACGGTATTCTAACAAATTAGACTATGCCCAGCACTGTTTCTGCAGTGTCTAAGAATTTTAATGTTTAATATTGTACTAGGAAACCATGGCCTAAATCCTGGAAAATAAGTCAGTTCAATTCTAAAAATGGTGCATAGTTCTATTTGCATATTTCAGGGATTTAAATGAATCCAATTCAGCTTGAATGAAATTCCAGTATATGGACAATCTAGATTCTACAATGTGCATGGTACTTTGGACTGGTTAATAGAAACCAAGCTTTTTGCTGGGTATTTTGACACTGACTTGGATGTAACCTAAAAGAAGTTTAAATCTGTGTTTTGAAATAAATGTTTAGATCTGTGTTTCATACTTGTATAGTACTACTGAAATCAGTATCATGACACAGAAGGTAAAATATGTTTTCAACATTCTCATTTGCACTAAGTTTTGCCCAGTCATAGAAAAGAATCAAATGTACTATTCCATCTTTTTAACTTTTGGCTACAACTACAGATTAACACTACAGCAAACAACAGTGATACATTTCTTGTTCTCTCTCTAGTTTCTGCAATAGAAAAGTTTAACACCGATTTCTTGATATCAATAGGAAGGAGGGAAAAAGGGATTTAAAATAAAGAAAACGTTACACAAAAAAAAGTCGTTTAGATGTGTTGGTGCTTCTTATTCAACTAAATTTAAAATATCAATGTTTCTTACACAGGTATCTTAAAGCAAGACTGTTAATAAAATGACTAAAATCAGTGCTGCCTTTAAAGAATTTTATATTTGAAAAAAATAGGAATAATAATAGTTAAAAAATACCCAGAAATCATTTTGATTTTGGAGAATTTAATGGAATCAACTATGAATTATGAAAATAAAGAAACACGTGTAATACTAATATTTCTTTAAATTAGCTTGAAAAATCTTACATGTATGTTTATTTCTCTAAACTACACTAAAATAAAACCAATACAATATAATGGTCATTTCAAGTAAAACAAAACAACTAATTTGAGACTATGCTCTTGCAATTAAGTGCCTCAGGTTAACAGTAATTGCAGATGTGCAATTTTTCTTCTATTTAAGGACCTGCACTGTGTTTCCTGCACTTCCTCTTTCTGAGCTATCACCCTACAACTCAGTGAAAAGGACTCATATCTAATGCAGATCTCAGACCTGGTTTTAAGAGTAAAGAGGCATATCAGTAATTCAAAAATGTTTAAGAGCACCTACAAGACAGCTCAGGATATCACAGTTGTTATCTTGCTAGCCCTTCAACACTTGCTATACAATAAAAGGAAACTTTTATTTAGTATAATATTTCTTATTTCTAGACAGCTTTGCTTTTTCCAGTAGATAACCAGAATTTTAATATAAAAGGCATCAGATTAAAAGCATCATGTATTGCTGGTAGAAGAAAATTTGTCCACAGCAGCCTGATAAGGTCAGAATGATATGGCCCTGTTATTTAAGAGTATCATTCTGTATCCTGAAGACTTTTTTCTAATGAAATGTCAAAATGTTGGAAAAAATTTTCAAGCTGTCAAAAAGTGCAAGTGAAACAGTAATAAAATATAAATGTAGTTAATGCACACAATGTACAGACTATCATAAAAAAGCTACCAAATATTTCTTCAAGTACAAAACCTAGGTAATAATAATTCTGCATACTAAATAAGTATATTCTGAAAACAGCAGAAACTCATATTTAAGAAATACTTCGTCCACAGGATGACTAACAGAATTTTTCAGCAGCTAAAAATTTCAGATCCAAACCAATTCGGATTGTTACACATAGATCTTGTCTCTTTGCTTTATCAAATTTCTATGAAATGTTTGATATTCCTAAATGTGTTTCCTATTCTGATCTAGCAAACAATCTACCTAAATTCATTTTCCTTGTGGATGACATACAAATTCTTTGTGCTTTAACTATTGATTTGACTAAATAAACTGCTGTGTGTACATTGGGCAATTTGCGGTTGTATCCTAAGCAAAGGAATCACAAGCTGATGAATGGCAAAAACAACTGAGAGGCCTTTGAACACTCGTCAACTTAAAATCAAGTTCAAGCTGTATAGTCTGTGTAAAGTTTCCTTTCCGAAATAAAAAGCGATGACTACTTATATGTTCCAGTCATGAGGTATTTTTCTTTTTAGTTAAGTCTTCCATGTCAAATAGACATGGTGACCATGGATGCAACTATTGATAATATCTATATTTTAATACATTTTGACAAAGGAAAAAAACAACTTTTGGGTACAAGAGTGGCTCAAGAAAGTCCAATCTAACCTAGAGTACAAATCAGATACAAAAAAATTGTTGCAAGATTGCATTTACTTTTTTTATTGCTTGTAGTTGTCACTATCTTGCTCCTCAAACATTCATTTCAAATACAATGTAAGTGAAATTATTTATGTCTAAAGTGTTTATCTAGTTAACTAACAATCACCTCTTGTTTACAGGATAACATTTATTTCTTCTCAACAATTTTTTCCTATACTAAAATGTCTTCTGTCAGTTTTAAGTTATTTAGTTTCTTCGTAAGAAGTACCGAAAGCAATAATTCATCTTGCCAAAGAGAAAGCTACAAACAGATTTAAAATGTTCATTTAATTCCTACTTAGATACATTTAGACTTTTAGCTAAACACAAGCCACACGTGGAAATGTTGAGTTTGAAACCACCCCCATTAATATGAAGCACACAGCATGAGCTGAAACAGCAACAGCGATGGCTGGACTTGTGCTCTCTGAATTTAAAAACTAATTACATAACAAACTGCTTTTATGGGAACCATGCCTTTTAGAGACAGGTTTTCATTTTTCAGCTTTTGCTACACTAAAAACAACATATCCTTTGACTACAGTTAACTTGCAGCTTTGTCAATTAGACAACAAAGAGCATTACAGCAAAGCTTTGAAATTCTTTAAGAGAACATGCAGGCATTTTCAAAGTAGTAGTGAAAGAAATTTCACTACTGCCATTTCAGCTTCATTCCCAACCTGACATTCATGAATTATTTCCTAGACAAGGTCTTACTAATCAGTACTTATGTGCAAATTTTGAACCACAACCTCAGCTATGTAAGCTGCAATAAATCCGTTTTCTTCTGTGAAGTTATACTGACATAAAGATCACTGTAGTTGCTCAGCTGTAGAACTGGTTTTGAGTTAACTCCTGCATGTTAAGCTAGGAGAGTAAGAATTATTGTCAGGATTAAGACATGGGTAAGTGCGAAGCTGTAAAGAAATAAGTCAAAAGAAAATAGATGCTAACACTTGAACCACAGGTGAAAAAAAAATCAGAAGTTGTCAAAAAAAAGAAAAACAAAACAAAAACAAAAACAAAACTATGGCCATAGTAAGATACAACAGTTACATATGGCACAACTTATTCAAAATCAATCATATTTTCCTATGATTCTCACAGAATACCTGAAGAAAGATGCAAAATTATGAATAATTCTGTATGAATGGCAAAGAAATATCATATTCTAAATCTATGCATCTGGCTGCAGAAAGAATGCTGAGTCTGTGTTCTGGGCACTACTGGGTCATACTGCAAGCCAGCTCTTGGGATAAACGTCAGGGGCCCCTGAGGCTGTTGAATTCCACATTATGTATTGTTCTCTTCCACTGAGCAGAACTGAGCTCTCACATGAGATTAATGACAGGGTACCCTCTGGCTGAGGTTTCTTCTCTCCATAGTTAAATAAAGAAGGCAGGTCACTTGAATAAATTACCTCTCAATAGGGGCAAGAGTAAGAAGAGGGTATATATGCATAAACAATTTAAAGATATGCTGTTACCCAGACACTTTTATTTTTAAGATTTACATGCATACATACAAGTTCATCTATATATATATATATGGGAAATAATCAGCGGAATATTCCTGTCAAAGGCAGGGTTAAGGAGTGTGGCCTCTGAAACACTGGCCTCAGGGTTACAACATGAGTTACTTCACAGTGAGACTGTGCAGTGGGTGAAGGTTTGGAAAATTACTGGGGTTTCCAATCAGCACACACAACAAGAAGAGAAAGTTTGCTGGGCAGTCTGGAATTGTCACAGTAGTATCTAAAAATGAGCTTGTGAATGACAGGAGGAAGAGGTGGAGGAAGAGTAAATAGAAATTACAGGAGACGTGAACTATCTGAAAATACAGGTTACTGTTAGTACTTACAACCAACTGGTTTCAGGGCTGAGAAAAGCGAGCTGCAGTTTTCAGTAGACTCCTCTCCTGCACATTGAGGGAAAGAACTAAATAGCTGGTCTAAACCTTCCTCACTAAAGCTGTGCTAGGTTAAACAGTTTGGGACCTTTATTTTTGCAGTGCAGGCATACCCCTAGGTGTTTGGGAGCAACAACCAGATGGTTTGAAGCAGAGATTTATTAAGTGTCTAAGATCTAAATTAATTTTAGGTTGAGATTAGAGTCTAACAAGGTAATTTGGGATTGTCCCTTTGGCAGGTGTTCATTGCTAGTACTTTTCCCACAGAAACCAGTTCCTTAATAGCTTGTGGTTACAAATGGAGGAAAGGGAAGGCTCTGAGAAAAGCTGGGAATAATTTGTGGGTTTTCTGCCAGTTGATAGTGAAGAAGACTCCCTTTGCTAATATCTGCTTAAGTTCTACACGAAAGGAAAATGTTTACAAGTTATGTCACAATTTTTTACCTTATACAACTTGCACAAGCATGGCATAAGTCCCAGAAGTTCCATTAATAATCCAGGGCAGGATGGGAGGCAAGAGAGTCACTTTCTCTAAAATTGCAGTGACCGGGGAAAGAATGGGGTGACTTGCATTATTTTTATAACTCAGTGCAATTCCAAAATGAATTAAAGTTTCCAGATAGTTAAATCCATGTGAACCACCTTTATTTTAATTTTATGGTATAATAAAGAGAAGTCTTCCATAGCACAATGTGAATATCAAAGAAAGCATTAAAGAAAGAGTCCAGTTTGCTGGCTCTATGTCCTGGACTGTAAGAAATGGAAACAGATTGTGCTTTTTTTTTTTCCCAAGCTGTTAATTACTAGAAGTTTCTCCTATCAGCAATCCAGAAGGTTTAGTAAAGATTGCTGGAAAATATACTTATGGGATTATAGTTCTGTGCAAAATATACACATACTTGTTTTGGAAATATTTTAGTGTAGGTAATTAACTAGAAACCTTGTTTCTTTCATACAAATATAGCTATTGAAAGAGTAGTGCACAACAAAACTGGAAAGAGAGTAAGTTGCAGAGATTTAGGAATTCTGACTGCTCCTAATCAGAATCACATCGCTAAAATGGAAAAGAAACAAACAGAAAACAAAAAAAACTCAAACCAATGTTCTAGTTCTAGTATTTTCAGCATCTCAGTCTACTTTAAAAACAAAATCAATGAAACATGATAAAATGTGTATACAAGGAGAAAAGGCAAGTGATTGGGTTAAAGCATATTTACATCCTGATGTTTTATTGCATTATTTATTTTAGTCAGAAAGAACAAGTGGTAGGGCTAAGAAAAACAGTTTAAGCTTAACATACCACTACATGTTGAACACTAAGCTTAACGTGTCATGAGCACTGTCCCATTTCTCCTTTCATTCACTGCTGAGTTAGAATAAGATTCTAATATCAGTTAACATGCATGTTATTATATAGATCTATTGATAACAGAGGATGTCACAGACATCTCTTCTGTTCTACAGTGGAGCTGAGGAATCCTCAGCAACGAACACATCAGAAACCACATATAGGATAAATCCCCTCAGATCTTCTATTCATATCTTGGATTAGGGAGCAATCGAGTCGGTCGGCTGGCTCTTTCACTGGTTGACTGGCACTAAGATCACTTGGGGCTTTTTAAAATAGTGAAGCTTAACTGGTGAGCCGAATTTCAGGAGTAGTACAAGGCAACATTTTTTTTAATTGGTTAGGTAATACAGTGAGAATCCTGTAACAAACTATACTATCATCTCCAAGGTATACAAATGAGGAAGAACACCAGTGTAACTAAAGATGTGAGTTATTAAATTGATCCCCTGATTTTGTTCCATTTATATTTTTCCTAGTTAATAAAGCAAGGAAGTAGGGGAAAAAAATCCTTCTAACTCATGCACAATTCAAAGGAAGAATATTTTAAAAGGATAGAACTGCTACTGATTTAAAGCACTGTAGAGAATTTACAAGCAATGGAAGTGATAGAGCTAATTCCCAAGCCAATCTGTACATTCTTGGGTGAACAATAAAAGGTTGATGCATATGTTTGCACAAAACCGTCAGAGTTTTGGCTTCCTGTGATACATAAAAACTTAAACATGTTTGTCATTTAAGTTTTGCAATACTTTTTTTTAATCTTCACTTTAATTTCATTTTGCAATTTCACTGCTGTCATCTTTATTAACATTAGCTGTTACCCTTCCTTGACAGTATTCACTTCTGTTCAATCTTGTAATGTCACCTGAAAAACAGTGTAGCTTTCCTGCAGAGCTTGTTATTCTTCAGTTAACTCCTTGTTATTCTTCAGTTTTATACTGTAGCAATAAATTAAAGCAAAACTACTGATCAAGAGTATTAGTTTCATGTACTTTTAACTGTTTTTCATTGTGATGTATGTCATAGCCTTCTCTCTAAGGATAGTAAAGGGCATCATGTGAAGTGTCGCCAATACATTTACAACACAAGTGTTTAAAAAATTTCATAACAGAAACAGTGAATGATACTTTCAAAAGGTTTAGACTACTATTATGTACAGGAGTACATAGTCTCTCAAAATTGCTATCCATTCTTTTTGATCAATTAAATTAGACTAATTGCATGAAAATGCANAAATCATGTAGCATCATATTACAGAATTATTGCAGGTATTTATGGAGGTGAGCATTATCCGATGTTAAGGGGGAAAGCCTGTGTGAATACTATTATAATTAGCATCAATTAAACCATCAGAAATTTCACTACTTCTCTCATGAAATTTGCCCTTCTATGTTTGGCTGAAATTATTAAATAAATAGAAAGTATTTATAGAAGCATTGAGCATCTGTGCTCATCGGTCTCTCTGTATATTGGACTGTACATTTTAAAATCTGAAGTTACTTTCACATGCCTTAAACCTTATAAGACCCAATACTTTGACTTAGTCTTCCTAGAACTACTCCTTATGAATTTCAATTGAATAGCCCTATGAGAATCATCATAAAAAAGAAAAACATACATAACCTGGTATCCATATATTGAAACAGGAAGTAATCTCCCTATGCCGAATAATTTGAAATATTAAGGCTTCAGTGTACTAGGAGAATACCAAACATTTAAAATAGGAAAGCACGTAAGAGAGTTTAAGTGCAGTTTCTTTCAAGATGCACTTGGCAGTCTGATGGATCCAGCTGTTTAAAAACATTTCTTTTGAGCTATTGGCATTAAAATAAACAGTTTCCTGAACTTCCATATGAATTTGATAAAAATGCCTCAAGACATAAATTTCTATTGCCCCAGTTCAGAAAGTTTTCAATCATTTTTCAGCAAATCTCAGTGTACATATTTGCCTAAAGCTATACATTTGCTTAAATACTACCCTGAATCGTCATGTATATTTAATTTCTCCACAAACTAGGGGCAATTTTAATATAAATCTTATGCCAATAAAAATGTTCCAGAACATACTATCCACAGAACTACAAATGTTCGTTTTTCTGTGGCTATACAGGTGATAGATATTCAATGAGATACAAGTGTCGGCCACCAGCACCTGGCTGTCTCTCTACTGTCAAACACAGTAAGTACACCATCAGATCACAGAATACATTCTCTTGGTCTTACAGAGAATATTGAATAAAATCCCTTTTTTTTTCTTTTTCTTTTTCTTTTCTTTTTTTTTTTTTTTTT
>JACDJE010000102.1:934367-997022 GCA_016647715.1 Pavo muticus | reverse complement strand
AAAAAAACTCAAACCAATGTTCTAGTTCTAGTATTTTCAGCATCTCAGTCTACTTTAAAAACAAAATCAATGAAACATGATAAAATGTGTATACAAGGAGAAAAGGCAAGTGATTGGGTTAAAGCATATTTACATCCTGATGTTTTATTGCATTATTTATTTTAGTCAGAAAGAACAAGTGGTAGGGCTAAGAAAAACAGTTTAAGCTTAACATACCACTACATGTTGAACACTAAGCTTAACGTGTCATGAGCACTGTCCCATTTCTCCTTTCATTCACTGCTGAGTTAGAATAAGATTCTAATATCAGTTAACATGCATGTTATTATATAGATCTATTGATAACAGAGGATGTCACAGACATCTCTTCTGTTCTACAGTGGAGCTGAGGAATCCTCAGCAACGAACACATCAGAAACCACATATAGGATAAATCCCCTCAGATCTTCTATTCATATCTTGGATTAGGGAGCAATCGAGTCGGTCGGCTGGCTCTTTCACTGGTTGACTGGCACTAAGATCACTTGGGGCTTTTTAAAATAGTGAAGCTTAACTGGTGAGCCGAATTTCAGGAGTAGTACAAGGCAACATTTTTTTTAATTGGTTAGGTAATACAGTGAGAATCCTGTAACAAACTATACTATCATCTCCAAGGTATACAAATGAGGAAGAACACCAGTGTAACTAAAGATGTGAGTTATTAAATTGATCCCCTGATTTTGTTCCATTTATATTTTTCCTAGTTAATAAAGCAAGGAAGTAGGGGAAAAAAATCCTTCTAACTCATGCACAATTCAAAGGAAGAATATTTTAAAAGGATAGAACTGCTACTGATTTAAAGCACTGTAGAGAATTTACAAGCAATGGAAGTGATAGAGCTAATTCCCAAGCCAATCTGTACATTCTTGGGTGAACAATAAAAGGTTGATGCATATGTTTGCACAAAACCGTCAGAGTTTTGGCTTCCTGTGATACATAAAAACTTAAACATGTTTGTCATTTAAGTTTTGCAATACTTTTTTTTAATCTTCACTTTAATTTCATTTTGCAATTTCACTGCTGTCATCTTTATTAACATTAGCTGTTACCCTTCCTTGACAGTATTCACTTCTGTTCAATCTTGTAATGTCACCTGAAAAACAGTGTAGCTTTCCTGCAGAGCTTGTTATTCTTCAGTTAACTCCTTGTTATTCTTCAGTTTTATACTGTAGCAATAAATTAAAGCAAAACTACTGATCAAGAGTATTAGTTTCATGTACTTTTAACTGTTTTTCATTGTGATGTATGTCATAGCCTTCTCTCTAAGGATAGTAAAGGGCATCATGTGAAGTGTCGCCAATACATTTACAACACAAGTGTTTAAAAAATTTCATAACAGAAACAGTGAATGATACTTTCAAAAGGTTTAGACTACTATTATGTACAGGAGTACATAGTCTCTCAAAATTGCTATCCATTCTTTTTGATCAATTAAATTAGACTAATTGCATGAAAATGCAAAAAAAAAAAACAAAAAAAACCCTCTATTTTCTCATAAATATTACGCATCCAGTAAACACAACTGTAGTTTCTATCCTTTGTGTTTGGATCATATTGTGGGAACACTGTCTAATACAAGTAAATACTGCCCATTTACTGGGGCTTAAACATTACCTTTGTACCACACAGATACAGAGATAGCAAAATGAGTAAAATATAGGGATATGATTTTGATATCACAGAAACTAAGTGAAAGAAGCTGGGGTCAGTTATCACTTCAGTGAAGTGGGTCAGTTATGAATATAACTTAGTTGCTAAGCTACTAGAAATTTTATCTACTATAGTTTGCAATAAAATTTATATTAAAAAGTGAATTAAAACATGCATTTTACTATAAGTAAGTTTTGCAGCAAAGCAGTTTCTCTCTCCAGTTTAGACTGTGGTTCTTCTTTAAATACTGTATTTCTAAAAATGATAGTAATGCTGCAATGTTTTGATATAATATGAATAATTGCATAAAAGGTTTAGCTTTTGACAGCATGCAAAATGCACAATCCTATACATTCCTACTTCCGTTTTTTTTTTAGTGGCCATCATTTTTTATGTTCTCCAGGTAGAAAACCAGCTCCTACAGGATCTGACACAGTGTAAATTTTCAAAGCATTTATCAAAAATTGCAAGAAACTTGTTCAGAATATGAGTCACATACTGTAAATCCTTACATATGGAATAATACTCGTTCCAAATACTATAAGACAAGCTGACTTTTGAAATAGTAACAGTGAAAGCTAACCCAATGTGTTTACCATCCTATAGAAATCCTTAATAAATACATTTTCAGGTGAAAGCTGTTAGATAAGATTAAGATTTCAAGAAGGCTGAGGGATGAATTGTACATCTATGCAAGTTTAAACATGGATTTTCTTAGCTAGCCCTTTATGTCATGCAAGTGTAAGTAAATCAAGAGAACCTCAATCTTTTTTTAAAATAAATTCATGTAAAGTATGTCTGTTGGATTACCCTGAGTGGTTCTTTCAAACATTGATATGCATATACTGTTCATTGCAGCAGAATAATTGTTTCCTGTCTGTACAGTACTCTGCTACTTCTTATGTTTTCCCCATTATTTTCATTTTTTTTTGTTCTATCCACACGTACACAACAAAGTTCTCAAAACATCTGCAGTACCACAGAGCTGAACGTACCATTTGTCTTTCCAGCTGATGTCAGAAACAAACCCAGATTCACCCAGGTGTATTTAATACTTTTTCATAGAAATTCCTAGATGCCTAGATTCCTAGATTTCATGGAAATCCAGATGCATGGATTTTGACCGAATCAACTGAAGAAAAAACATCCTGCCTTACCCTGGGTAACCCAGAGCAGGGAATAAAATTAAATCTTGGCTCTTCACGCAGAGTTTAGTACATAGATAGGACAGAACTTCTTTTCCCAGCTTTGGGGGGAAAAAAAAAGGAAGACTGGAGAAATTGGATGGAACACAGAGTGTTGAGAAGACTAAGAGGGAAGAGAGGATTCATATGGCGAAAGTTAGAGGCACAGCAGTGGACCATGAAAGATAGTTGAGACTAAATTCCTCTCATCTTGCTTCTACTTTGACTTTTCAATTAGCCTTACATAAGCTCTATTATGTATATAGGTGAAAGAATGGTGAATAGGCAATCGGTTACATAATGTCACACTTCCACTTTGAAGCTGAAGTACCATCAAGACTCAGAAAAAAAATTATAAATTCTTCTCAGTGAAGTAGATTTGGCAATTTCTTACAGAGGACAGAAAACCTATTTGCTCCAAAAGCCCTTCCAAAGAACCCAATTTAGAAGAAGAATTTCAAACAAAGGCAGGGATACTGATAGCACAGAGAAAAATACAGAAAATCTGCTTTTTTTGCACCACCTAAGAAGAGAGTGGCTAATGGAGGGATCTAGCATGGCAGAAGGAATCTTACTTTTCTGAACACTCAGAAAACGGGAATAAATAAAAGAGTAGGAACTGCATTCTAAGAGTTTGGGGATGCTTCCTATTTATATAGTATATATTCATAAAGTACAATTATAATTTCTAAAATATATTCTGAATAATCAATTTATTTCAATTTCCATTTGACTTTCAGTTATGGAAATTCATGCAGAAAATGAAGAGCAATAATATTTGCTGAAAATAGCAGGATCTGGTGCTACAGAGAAGTTGGGTCATTTATCGTAATACTATATACTCTATACCATTAAAATACAAATTAACATAAGCATGATAATATTAAACAATTGTACAAAGGAATTTATAGAGATGCTGAAAAGCATTTAAAATACTAGTAAATGTGCATTATTTCTCCTTATATAATTAATTGCAATGCTAACCCATATGTGTGAAATTCATGAATATCTTTGGCCTATTTACTTTTCACTCTCTAGTATTGCATTTCAAGCATTAAATACACTTCTACAGATGTTCTCTATAGTGTATCTTAAAGTATCTTTTGCATTTAGTATATTTCAGCCTAACAGATTTCTGCAAGTAAATGAACAGGTTTTAACAAACTGCTTTGTCCCTGACACATTCCTCGGTGTCCCAAGACATGGCAGAGAAATACACAAATAGATTAGTGAACAAAAAGTGACAAGCATGACAGAAACCACGCATTCTGTAATACTTTCTACCTGCTGCAAATGTTGATGTTATCAGTAGGTTCAGATGCCTGACTAGATGCTAGGGATGGGCCCCAAATCAATACAGCGCCATATGCCTTACAAAGAAATTGCAATTACTGACTTGCAAAGTACTCACAAAATTTCAATATTAGGTCAATATACTAAATGCCTCTATTCTGATCCATGTTGTGTAAGCTCAAATGAAGAAATATATTTTAGGCTTCTTCAAACAGGCTACTTAGTATATGCAGAGATTATTATAATTAAAAAAAAAAAAGCAAAAGTGGAGGGAGTGTGACAGTACACAGCAAAACCCCTCGTCTATGTTTAAAATAAATAAAATATTTAATACATTTTCTATGAAGCGAAGGCCTTTTTCATTTTAGTGCTTCTTTGTTATATTTTGGTGCATTTATACAATTTCATTTATTTTTGTCAAGTGAGGATTGGTTGTGTTTAAACACTCTTCAAACTTACTGTATACATACAAACAGAGAACATTTGGAGTTTACATTATTTTGAGTGGGAAACTCTATGATGACTAAAATAATTCCTTTGTAATAGATTTAACTATTCTGCACACAATTAAGAACAATTTTGCTCTCTCTCTTTTTCAAGTGCTATTTTTTCTAGTCACTAACAGAGTAGGGTGTTTCAGTATCAGGGCAGTACAGAATTCAGCAGCTTTTTAGTGTGGAATTCAGCCAGTTTCCAAACATAGACAACAAAAGCAGACCCATAGCCAGTTAGCTTGGTGTCATAGCTGGGGATGCTCTGCCAGCTTTACCAGCTGAGAATCTCCATCAAACCTAAGTATGTGCTTCTTCCAAAGGAAAAAAAGTTCAAAACTGCCAATTCCTACTGAATTATCCTGAATGAATAGTGCCACCTGCTGAAGTCCTAACTCAATCAATGCTTAACTGTAAACGTACTCTTGGATGCTGCTAAACCACGTGTCATACTGATTTAAGGCCAGAATTGCCATTCTCATTCCCAAAAGCACTTCTATGTTCCAAAGAAGTTTCCCTTCCAAGTTGGAGCTACCTGCTCCCTCTCAACTTTGTAGCACTGTAGCTGCCGCACAGACCAGCAGTAGAAAAAAAATCCAACCTCCTTCCTATTAGGCAATTCTCTCTTTGAGCAAAACTATTTTAGATATCTGCAATGCATATATGACTAAACCAATAATATACATCTTTAGCTGTCATCAAACATTCAGATATAAGATATGGAAGATTAAAAATATAGAATAGAATGGCCTGCATTGAAAAAGACCATAATGATCATCTAGTTTTGACCCACCTGCTATATGCAGGGTCACCAACCACTAGACCTGGCTGCCCAGAGCCACATCCAGCCTGGACTTGAATGCATCCAGGAATGAGGCATCCACAACCTCCTTGGGCAACCTGTTCTAGTGCATCTGTGTGAAAAACTTCTTCCTCATATCTAACCTAAACCTCCCCTGTCTTAGTTTAAAACCATTCCCCTTTGTCCTATCACTATCCACCCTTGTAAACAGCCATTCTGCTCCTTTCAAATATTGGAAGGCTGGAATGAAGTCTCCTTGGAGCTTTCTCTTCTCAAAGCAAAACAATCCCAGTTCCCTCAACTTTTCTTCATAGAAGAGGTGCTCCAGCCCTCTGGTCATCTTAGTGGACCTCCTCTGGATCTGTTCCAAGAGGTCTGCGTCTTTCTTGTGCTGGGGGCCCCAGACCTGGATGCAGTACTCCAGATGGGGCCTCACAAGAGCTGAGCAGAGGGGGACAATCACCTCCTTCTCTCTGCTGGCCACTCCTCTTTTAATGCGGCCCAGAACACAGTTGGCCTTCCAGGCTGCAAGTGCACACTGCTGGCTCATGTCCAGCTTCTCATCCACCAGGACCCCCAAGACCTTCTCTGCAGGGCTGCTCTCAAGTGGTTCTTCCCCCAGTTTGCATAAATACCTGGAATTGCCCTGATCCAAGTGCAGCACCTTGCACTTGGCCATGTTGAACCTCATTAGGTTCTCATGGGCCCCCTTCTCCAGCCTGTCCAGGTCCCTCTGGATGGCTTCCCTTCCTTCCAGTGTATTGACTGCACCACTCAGCTTGGTGTCATCCGCAAACTTACTGAGGGTGCACTTGATGCCATTGATGAAGATGTTGAATATCTGTCATTTTAGTAAGTTGCTCTGAGTAANTTTTTTTTTTTTTTTTTTTTTGTATTCATTAAAATCTTCTTTGCTGACACACTTTCAAAATAAGCTAGAAAGGAAAATGATGTTTTTGTGAAGAATTCCCAGTTTAATCACACTCTTTGGCCATTCACACATGCCTATGGTCATTCGCTGTAGGTTTGGGTCACTTCAGAGGAATAGATGGACATTCACAAAGATGAAGAAAGAACTCCTTTTGCCTCCTTTCAGCATGCTGCCAAGTAAAGGCTGCACTTGCACAAATTAGACTTCTGTCTTCTGATTCATGTTGTTTGAACCAAAGCTATTTAAAAAGCAGAAGATGTTCTCTGGAAATTATTCAAGAGGATGGTTTGGGTTTGATGGAGTGTCATATAACAAATATACAGAAGATATCTTCTCTTGTTTGGAGCCACGAAACCGAGTGCAAATTGAAATCTATTTCCATCTCTAGATAGACATTAGGAAAACATTAGATATCCAACATCTCCTTGTATAGGTATTTCACAGAAAATATATCTCACAGAAAACTCAAAATCATGTTTAAAAAAACTCCACAGAAAGAGTGTTCAGGAAGAATAAATATAGATTAAAAAATTGACATGTCTTGCTAAATTGATTTCTCTCACTCAATCTTTAGAACTCATAAGAAATACAAAATGCCATCATCAAGTCTATTCGTGTTTCTGAAGTTCAGAAAATTCATAGATAAATATGAGGTTTTGACAGGGCAGGAACTATTGCCCTAGTGAAATTTCATATAAGGGAATTAATTTAGCTAGCTTCCAGTGTGAATATATGCAGACCCACCTGGACAAAGCTGATGTTAAAGAGCAGAAAACTATGTGAGTCAATCAAAGAAATGAAGTGAAAATGATTTCAGCAAGGCTTTCAAATGTGAAGGTCTCAAGTGCAGGATTTATTATAAAGTATCTCAGAAAAAGTAAGACCAGACCTGCTAAAAGACCGATGGATGCAAATATGGCGTGGAGCTTCTGAAGAATTACTGAATCAGGAATCCCTTGTTCTACCTGTGGACTGCAGAATAAGATAGTTGATTTGAAAGAAAGAAAGAAAGAAAGGCAGGAAGGCAGGAAGGCAGGAAGGAAGGGAAAAAAAGGGTAAATTTCAGAGTAGCTGTATCTTTTAAGAATGCTTTACCTGTAAGACAAACAAATAAAATATTCTACGCATTATTAATAGAAAGTAGAGCTCTGGAATTTTAATTATCACTGGAATACTATGCAGTTAATAATAGCAGGAAACTCCTAGTTCCAGATGCAGCATTACAAATCCTATGAACAAAAGGCAACATTTCAATCAATGGAGTTGTAACTAGCAAGTAGATACACACTTCTACTTCTGGGACTTACAAGGAAAGCATGAAAACAATCAACAGTGGATTGATAGATGGATGGAAAAAATATGCAAAGACATGATTTCAAATGTGTTTTATAAAAGATTGAAGTTCTCATGTTTATGTGCCTACTTTTCCATTCCTGTGACATGTTTTCATTAACACAGTTTTTACGGCATCGTTAAAAATATCTGGTGAGAAATTTATGTTTAAGCGGAAACAATTTCCTCTCCATCCAAAACTACCCTTGGCAAGTCTAAAAATTTCTGTAATCAATTAATTAAACATTTCAAATATATGACTAAATTGAATCTCCAAAAAACCAAAAAAGTACAAATAGTAACTTTACAAATGTGTAATTGTAAAAACAATCACACTGTGAGCATTCTTGAAAACAATCAAAACCTTATTCACAGCAAAATATTTGCATAGACCTAATGAGGTAATTTTTTGCATTTTGACTCTGTGCTTCTGTGACTTACTATTACGTCTGAAGTGTTTGCGGAAAAAATCAGCAGCCGATTTATATTTTTGATGAATATGTTTACTGTGATGTTGGTTTGCACAGAGCATTTAGAAAAGCAGAATCCAACAGATCTAGCTAAAAGAAGATATCAAACTCCATGAGAACATCCACTCTCCTTTCCTATTACTGTCAGAGCTTCTACCCTTACTGAATATAAGACCGTTTTTGAAAATCAAAGTACATTTTTTTGGTCTTGACAATTCGTACATGCTGAGCCAATGGCGTGGGAATGATACATTATTATGCAGCTCTGCAACAGTTTGCAAAAAAAAATTGTATTTAGATTACAATAGCATGCTAAACACATACAAGTTGGACACGAGGCATTTTTGTTTTTCTTGAAACTTGCAATGTTAATTCTGTACTTTGTTAAACATTCACCATGTAGCAACACATGCAATTACTGGAAAGAAAGCAGTATGCTTAAGAAAACACAAACCACAAACAAGTGAAAAGATAAAGTGCTCAGTGCATGTCAATCACCTAGAATTCTATGAAATATCACCACAGTCAAGAAAAGAACAAGACAAAGTACAAATGTTTGGGTGCTTCACAGAATACGATCTGTAGTATATGTATCTAGTTTCACAGTGCACAGTGTCACAAACAAGCCAGACAGATTTTTATATATTGCTACTGTACACAACATAATTTTGTAGGCAAAGACAGAAAATGTTAACTGATATATGATCTGAATCATATATCATGAGAAGGTAATTTATTGAACTACTGAGGCTGGAGAAAAAAAGATTCGTGAGACAAATTTAGGAGGGATGACTTCATAAGAGTATTAAGAGGTGATATGATGGACACTGGCAAGATATAATTATCAGTCTCAGTAATAAAGTTTGACATACTGATAAAAAAAACTGCTGATTCATATTTCAATTCAAAACTAATGGATCTGATTAAGCAGTCTGATAATGTCTGCGTCAAATAGAATGGATATGAGGATTGTAAGAATCATCCTGATGCATGTAATGCATTTGAAATTTCATTATCAGACATACAAAAATAGCTTTCACATAATCAAGACATTCTAATTCTGATCATAAACAGAGTATTTCTGGACACAGATCACCTAAAGACAATTATCATTTTGTTATATCCAATCAATGTAAATGTATCTCCATATATATATATATATATATTTGTAATTTTTTTTTTTCAAGCTTTAAAATACATTATTCCAGTGGTAATTTCTAATATTTCTTCAAGATCTTTATATTTTCTCTGGAGTTTTACATCACCCCTTTCCAGTTCCACAAAATCTTCACTTACCCATCACAGCATAAATATCAGTGGGATTATGCAGTTGCCATGGTTCCTGTGCAAAGTATGGAGTCTGCCCCTGACTCCACTGCTCAGGCAAATGGCAGAGGTTGCTGCTTCTCTCTTCTGCACTCTAACAAAATTATACTAAAATCCCACTGTATTATGTACAGAAACTCAAAAGTAAATGCATTTTTGTGTTACAACCATCCAAATAACACTGGAAGTGACTCTCTCAGGTACATGTTTGAAGACAAAGTGTGCAACACAAACAGCAGCCTAAAGTATAAAACTAGAAAAGGTGATGGCTTGGGAAAGGTTGACAAAATAGCTTGATACGCTTTTTTGGAAAAAAACATGTCAAGACCAGAGAGAATCTGTCTTCTTCACAAACAGAGGAAAGCATTATTCTTCTTCAAAGACTTGAATGCAATTTCAGAAAAAAAAAATGGAATTTAGTGAATAAGAGCAATGGTATAGGAAGTGGGGTTGTGCAGCTTCAAAGGTTAAAAGCTTCAAATAAGACTAGAAATGGGCAAAGAGTGCATTCACGAGGAGAACTTCAAACTAGAAAAAGTGTCTTCCAACTCAAATCTACATTGCAAGTGACAGATAAAGTACATTTATACTTTCAACTGCATTGTTATAACCGCAGTGACATAAAGACATTTCAAATAATATAACAGCAAAGTAGATTAAGAATCTTAATATAAATGCCAACAACATACAATGCTTTTCTTAAGCAAAATATGTAAATTTGTTTTCTGCCTTAGTTTTCAGTCTAGGTCTCGTCACCTGTACAAAAACATAATTACAGAGACAATATAATTGTTTAGATCACTTTGAGCTCTGTTATCATATCTAGCTACATAGTATTTTTTTCACTATTAAAGAAATACTATTATTCTAAGCACAAAATGTAGCCAAATTTGTCAGAAGCATGTTTGCCTGCACCATTTTCAGTTGCCAGCAGCACAACACTAATTATGCATTACTTAGACGGCTATTTTTAAAGCAGTCTTTTCTGTTGATATGTATTCTGTTATTTTTCACGATATGACATACCCAAGGGTATGCTGGTATGTAGATCATTAACACATCTGTCTCATAAGCGTTTGCTTTGATCCCAAATGGATTACACAACACCACAAATGTACTTATTCTGGAATCACATACCATATTTCTGTACAATTGGTTTTAGCATTCTCTTACAAATCTAGGTAAGCTCAACTTTTCTGAACCTGGTTGTATTTCTTAACAGGCATTAAAAAAGATTAGTTAAAGTAACATTAAAATTTTCTTCTACAATTCAGTAAAACTATCATTTCTAGTGGAATAACAGTATCTAGTGGTATCTGCTTCCAAATTTCCCCTACGAAAAAGAAATCAGCAATAGTTATACCCCTATAATTTATAAATGTTATTACATTACTGTGCATGTTCTTTTAAAGCTGAGGGAGGACTTTATTTACCAAATACTTTGCTATCAGCCCTGTGGGATTTACAGTTTCTTCATTTTACTATGCATAATTTTACACAATGTAACATCAAGGCTAAAACTTCAATTTAGTTGACTTCAAAACAGACTTCCTTCTTTCTTTCACTATGAATTTCCATCTGCACCCATGATAGACACTCCTACTCCTGCCTGAGAGGTTGATCAGGAGGTTGATTCTACCTTTTTGTTTAAAATTAATTTTTAACCTAATCAGATTATTGACCACATTACCCCATGGATACAAACTCTCACTAAAACAAAGGAAAAAGAAACCACATCGAAGTACGCCTCTGGGAGGTCACAAGGGAAAATAAGATCAATGCTTTCAATATTTCTTTTCTGAAACTACACTTAGGAGACAGTCAAATCCAGAAAGGCCTCCAAGTTGATCTCTGTTCAATGCAATCAAAATTCAATACATTAGGATACATAGTAGGAGTAGAGGAATGAAGAGGAAGATCGCTGAAAGGCATGATGAGTAGAGATGTTGAGAAAATTGTGCTGAGAGCAGCTGCAAGCAGGATGCCAAGGATCTGGAGATGAATGTGAATGAGAAACATAGGAAGAGAAGAAAAGGAACTGGGGAACAGAGTGAAAACTCCAACAGAGCTTACCATGCACTGCACCCCTAACTGTAACTACGACAGAGGATGTTGGAAGACTGAGACACTCCTCTTTTCCCACACAGTATATACTTTTCTTCCATCATTCCTCCCAGGCCTCATAAAACCAACACTTGTTTCTTTCCCCATGCTCCTCCCTCAGCATACTCCTACTGCCAAGGCTCCTGATTCAGGCACATCTGCAAACTGGCAAGGAAGAGAGTTGGGCCAGAAAATGGGGCTGAATGACCTGCTGGGAAGGACAACCTAATCTGGCCACTGACGGTGGACTATGAGGCAGGAAATAGTTTCCTCAAGGAAAGCAGAGACCTGTGCAAGGAGGACACCGGCCCCTGGACTACCCAACTCCTCCTCCACCTCTCCCCACCAGGCAGTGACCTGCTTTTTCTGTGATAAGTAATGGCTTATTGCCTTTTTTTTCTGTCTCTATGCAAGGTAAAAATAAAACTCCAACAAATAAGGCAACGACTGCAACAAAATTCAAAGTGCCTGTAGTGTTATAAATTTACTAGTACTTGGACACACGGATGCGGCAGATGCTTCATTGTCTTTTTTGTTCTTGCTATTGCAAATAGCAGGTATTAAAGTAAGACCTCATTCTCATTCATTAACTCTTTTAATAATCCTAATAAAATATGCACTGGATCTGTATTCAGAACCACAGGAAAGGCCTCCATGCCAAACAGATTCATAATAATATCAGTAGGTTGCAGAGAGACAGCTAGATGATTTGCAATGATTTTGAGTCTATCTAGTGATAAACACAGTATTTATTTCTGATAAATACTAATTTCGCTTACTATCATTTGTGGATTGTTTAAATAAAGATGACTTACATTTTTGTTTATCAGAGCAACAAGCTACCAGGAGCTTTAAAGAATATATTAAACTAGTAACTAGGATTATATTATGCTCATAAAATTATAAAAGAATTAACGTGGTGTTCACATTTACAATAATGAAGGCCAGGTGACAGATTCCATTTACAATGACCTTTGGATGCTCTCTCTCAGTCTTTACCTCCTATTACATCTGCACACTCATGACATTTTTCACAATTCTTAAAAAGAGATATTCATTCCACTTCTGTTAGAAGGGCCACATTTCAATTTAGCTATTATCAACCATGTCATTTTCACACTATAGTAGGACAGGAGTGGTTTTATGGGATATATTAGACATACTTTTTTTAATCATTCAAATCCCAGTCATTTAAGAGAGATTGCACTCTTCACTCAGCCATAGGCTTAGTGATTGTTTTTTCCCCATATTAGCAATTTTCACACACATAATATGCATGATTCATGTTCACTGGGTCTAAGATTCACTTCAAAGAAAGATAATTTTTTGTGTGGGGACCAGACTTCTGGAAATAAACTGCTCTACATTTTCAGAAGTTAGGATGGACCTTAGCTCTGCTCCTTATCATTTCCTGACGTAGAACTCCCTCTCTTCTTGCAGTTATCTTGGCTTTTATCCTTACTGTGATTCAACTATAGGACTTGAAATCATCCAGCCACTGGACCTCACAAAAAAAAANAGATTATTATAATTAAAAAAAAAAAGCAAAAGTGGAGGGAGTGTGACAGTACACAGCAAAACCCCTCGTCTATGTTTAAAATAAATAAAATATTTAATACATTTTCTATGAAGCGAAGGCCTTTTTCATTTTAGTGCTTCTTTGTTATATTTTGGTGCATTTATACAATTTCATTTATTTTTGTCAAGTGAGGATTGGTTGTGTTTAAACACTCTTCAAACTTACTGTATACATACAAACAGAGAACATTTGGAGTTTACATTATTTTGAGTGGGAAACTCTATGATGACTAAAATAATTCCTTTGTAATAGATTTAACTATTCTGCACACAATTAAGAACAATTTTGCTCTCTCTCTTTTTCAAGTGCTATTTTTTCTAGTCACTAACAGAGTAGGGTGTTTCAGTATCAGGGCAGTACAGAATTCAGCAGCTTTTTAGTGTGGAATTCAGCCAGTTTCCAAACATAGACAACAAAAGCAGACCCATAGCCAGTTAGCTTGGTGTCATAGCTGGGGATGCTCTGCCAGCTTTACCAGCTGAGAATCTCCATCAAACCTAAGTATGTGCTTCTTCCAAAGGAAAAAAAGTTCAAAACTGCCAATTCCTACTGAATTATCCTGAATGAATAGTGCCACCTGCTGAAGTCCTAACTCAATCAATGCTTAACTGTAAACGTACTCTTGGATGCTGCTAAACCACGTGTCATACTGATTTAAGGCCAGAATTGCCATTCTCATTCCCAAAAGCACTTCTATGTTCCAAAGAAGTTTCCCTTCCAAGTTGGAGCTACCTGCTCCCTCTCAACTTTGTAGCACTGTAGCTGCCGCACAGACCAGCAGTAGAAAAAAAATCCAACCTCCTTCCTATTAGGCAATTCTCTCTTTGAGCAAAACTATTTTAGATATCTGCAATGCATATATGACTAAACCAATAATATACATCTTTAGCTGTCATCAAACATTCAGATATAAGATATGGAAGATTAAAAATATAGAATAGAATGGCCTGCATTGAAAAAGACCATAATGATCATCTAGTTTTGACCCACCTGCTATATGCAGGGTCACCAACCACTAGACCTGGCTGCCCAGAGCCACATCCAGCCTGGACTTGAATGCATCCAGGAATGAGGCATCCACAACCTCCTTGGGCAACCTGTTCTAGTGCATCTGTGTGAAAAACTTCTTCCTCATATCTAACCTAAACCTCCCCTGTCTTAGTTTAAAACCATTCCCCTTTGTCCTATCACTATCCACCCTTGTAAACAGCCATTCTGCTCCTTTCAAATATTGGAAGGCTGGAATGAAGTCTCCTTGGAGCTTTCTCTTCTCAAAGCAAAACAATCCCAGTTCCCTCAACTTTTCTTCATAGTAGAGGTGCTCCAGCCCTCTGGTCATCTTAGTGGACCTCCTCTGGATCTGTTCCAAGAGGTCTGCGTCTTTCTTGTGCTGGGGGCCCCAGACCTGGATGCAGTACTCCAGATGGGGCCTCACAAGAGCTGAGCAGAGGGGGACAATCACCTCCTTCTCTCTGCTGGCCACTCCTCTTTTAATGCGGCCCAGAACACAGTTGGCCTTCCAGGCTGCAAGTGCACACTGCTGGCTCATGTCCAGCTTCTCATCCACCAGGACCCCCAAGNAAACCAAAACACTGCATTGTGCCACATTTGAAAAAAAATGTATTAAAGGAGACAAATGTCTACAAAATAGTCCTTGGCTAAAGCAAAACATAAATGTTAATATATTACTGCACTTACACTTCTCTAGGGCTTAGAATTTGTTTAGGCTCCACATTTACAGCTTCCCATTAGCTTATTACCAACAGAAAAACAGTCCTTGGTCAAAACCACAGGTTGCCTTTGTTTTATTCTTAAGTCAGACTGTCAATCATATACTGGTTCTCATACTTACTCATCAGTTAATTACAATAAAAAATGAACCACAACTAAAAACCACAGCTTTAATGATTACAATGAAAGCAGAATAATTTCTACCAGAAAACAGCAAAGCATTTCACATAAAAAAGGAAAAAAGCTAATTTTTTCAGAAACTCATGGTCTAACCGTTCAGGATGCTGGATGTCTCAGGAAAATCTCCCTGGGTGTTCAATTCATCTGTTGTGAAATATTATCCAGATTGCTATCGTCTTAACAGCTTGCTAGTAAAACTAAAAGAAAACAATTTACTGACTGCATATACACAGAGTATTTCCTTTGATAAGCATTACACATAGCTGCACCCACAGAAGCTGGTAGATGAAAATAGAATTCAAAGGGCTGGAAAAATATGGTTTTGATGAAAACAGATAAGATGAAACTTCCTGAGATATTTTTGTCCCACCTATCTTTCTATTGGAATTTTTTTGTTGTTTTTTTTTGTTACTCTGCTCTCAAATAGATATGGGTAGAATAGAGACATCAACACATCAGTTGTCTCAGTTGTGATCTACAAGTATTTTAAGATACAACTTAGAGTTCCTGAATACGTGAACACCTTCTTCAGCTATATAAACTTAGCTCTGTACTAAGCTAAGGGAATACTACGCCTTGGAATATGAAACAAGCTGACAATGGCAAAAGACAAACCTGGAACCAATCTAGTAAAATATACTCTCAGAGGATGTTAAATATAACTATAAACATGCATGTCAAAGTTCTTGATTCCCCTCATATCCTAATTATATTCCACAATGGCTGACACAATACTTTTTTTTTTACATACCAAAACTGCAAAAATCTGCACCAGGACTGCACAGCATAGCTCTTCACATATTTTAGTATTTGAAGAAATTTCTTGTTAATTATTTCTATTGCTAATAGTATAAGAGGAGATGCCTGCATCAGTTTCTAATGGCAGCTAGAATATTCTGTCCTTGGAAATTCCACCATTAAAACTAAGTTAAAGAGAACATCCATGATACTCCATTTGTTATTTAAGGTATAGGATTTTAAGATTATTTTTGTCTATCTATAAGTTTTAGGAATAAGAAGTATATTTGTACAGAGTTACTTGAATGAAAAAAAGATCTGATATGCATACTTATGTAACTTTGTGAAAAAAATTCTGAAGTTTCTACAATTTCATCATTTCTACATATCAAACTGAGAGGGAATGGGCATTCTATTAAAATCACTTAATTGAGCTTATAAAAAACTGCAATCATATACTTACAAGAATGATATCATTCCTCAGAATTCTGATCATGAAAATAGCAATTTGTGTGGATGAAATACATCAAATTAAATTTGTTCAGATAAAAAGCTGTGATTTTACTGTAGCATCCACCATGGTAGTATGACTGAAACTCTGAGAATACATAACTTGATACTTATTTTTTTACATCCTCTTTTCCAGCTACAGTATCTGAGCCAGAAATACATATATCTTTGAAAAAAAACAGATGCTTTCAAATAGCTGTTGCTTTTTAAGCACAAAGAACTTGGCTCTTGTAGGCTGTATGCCTATCTTCAGCTAAGCTTAGACCTGATGAGGCACTTGTACCATCTTCAGTGACTGAAGCCTTTTCCCACAGTAATGAGACTCCCGGAGAAAGCAGATGGTGCTCAAGAAAACACTTTTCAATAAAGAAAGGGAAAATCCTAACTGTTGAGTTAGAAAAGTTTCCTACTTGGTTGAGAGTTGAGTTTTATCTCAGAATTTGTAGGGAAGTAGGATATTGGAAGAAACAGAAGCTCTAAGAGAGAATGAGAAATTTCTCTGTATGTCCTCTTTCACAGAGAAAAGAATTCTTAAGTGACTAAGTTGATCTTTCTTTAAGGTTATCTGAACATCTGCTCTTGTTGTAGCAAAATAACAACTTGAGTGTCATGCTTTTGTTCTTCAAATTTCAATTTTCATTTATTCTACAAGGAAAAAATACAAAAGAATTCTAATTTTTTTTTGTACGATATTCCTTGCTAGTGGAGGGCTTGGCTTTATTTTCCTTGAGAGAAGTGGGACCTGCCTGCATCTTCTGTTCCAGCTGTCTAAGGGGTACATCTCACCAGCTGCTCCACTGAATAAAAGCAAAATAATGGAAAATAGAACAAGGAGTTTAGTTCTTTATTCTGCAGCCATGGGAAAAAGACTGAAATCCTGGAGTGAGTGGCTATTATTTGACAACAGCATACTTGCCAGGACAGAAGAGCCACGATAAAACACAGCAATCCCAGCAGGAGTTCTGCAACATTTATACAATTATACCAACACTTAAAGACTGAATACAGCTGTGTTCCTTCCAAATTTAATCTTTCCTATTTTTATTTAAGTAAAAAATTATTTCTGCATTTATATCCATTTCTAAACAATTTTTTACTATTCATTAATAAGTACATATTGTTTTCAAGTTACGCTTTCATGCTTAGACAGTAAAGTTTATCTACATGACCACCACTTTCTCAAATTATTGCTATGCTTAAGTGTAAGAAAGCAAATAAAGAGATTTGATCTTCTGATATTAAAAACTGCTTTAGGAACACTTACTCAGTCTCTCTAATTTCCTTCAATATATAAAACAGAATATATATTTATTGCAATAAACCTTTAAATTTATTGGATCTATGCTGAAACAGGTATATATTAAAATCCTACCCTGTTCACAGCTCATTACAATCTGTGACGTAAAAATACGTTGTATGATTTGAGGTTCAAATTGTAACCTATTTGATGTATATTGGAAGTCTGCTAAACCTTGATTTTAATTTGTGATTCGTGAAATTAAGCATGCAACCAGAATATTTCAATATCGATATTAATTCTATAAGCTACCTATGAAAATGGCAAATTTACAAGAAAAAAATACAGAAATTTAAGAGTTTGTTGCAGAAAAGACACAGTGTAAGCTGCTTCAATAGCACTGAAGCATATGCATTTGCGTAATTGGTGAGAAAGTCTTATCACGTTCTTTTGACATTCTATGAAGAAAATCATTAATTCTCCCTTTCCATATTCTTCCTTATTTGATCTCCAACCTAACATAATTAGCTAATACAATAAGAATACTAACTTCAGATTCAGCAGTGGTGTACATCTATAATAACATCACCTATTTCAGTGGATTAACTCCAAGCTTATTATTAGTTATTGTTAGAGCAAAATCTGAACAATTAACATCATAACTTTGTTAACACTCAGAACATCAAAGCCCAGGCTGATGATGATACTAAATCTAATCTGTCAGTATCTGATTCTTATAGCTCCAAGGAAAAAAAAGCAAACAACTGAACAATAAAATCTCAAATACACCTTAAGAAAGCTCAATCTATGTGTTGCCTGGTTGGTCCCCAAAGCTGAGGGAGGCTTCTGCTTACTTTAAGTTCTGTCTCTCCTTTTAATATCCAATAGAAAAAATGGATGCCAAAGGAAGTTGAGAAAGGGATAATGAGAACAAATACTGGTATGAACCACTACAGTATGATGGAGCACTGATTTCAGTATATTTCAGTAGGAGATGGGATGCAGGCAGGAAAAATGCTCGTGAATCTGAGCTCTGAGTAATTTTCTGTTCTCAGAGTTCTAACCTCATCAACACTGTAGATTTGCATACTCTGGTATTGCCTGTTTCTTTCAAATAGGTGTAAATCAAAGCAAAGTCTAGGAAGCAATTAACAACATGAAGAGATAACAAAACTAAATAACAAAAAATACTGTATGAAACACATTGATATTTATTTGTTTTAGGTAGGAACCATCGCCAACATGCAAGCTTCCCAATGAAAATGCACGAATGGAAATCTAAAATGACAGGAAAACTGCTTAGCTGAGTGCAACATCATACACCAGCTATCAGAGATAGATGCAAACTAGCTGCATTAATCTACTGTTAGATTATATGAAAAATGCATTGTTAGCCTCCAGCTTTTACTACTGTGGATATATTGAGACCTGAATTATTGATGTTAGTGATACAGAAACATGTAAACAAGATAAACGTGAAGATAAGTTTCTACTAGCTCTGAGTAATTTCCCTGTTTCCCATTTATGAAGACTAACCACAATATAATGGCAACAATAGCTTAGAATTGGAACTCCTTCTGGAACACTGGGTCTCATAACTGCATACAAAAATCAGCAAGTCCAGTTTGACTTGGAAACTCATTTTTTCTTAATACATGCATAATTGCCCTAGCTGACATTAAAATAACTAGTCGTAAGACTAACTTCATCTTGGTTTTTATGTATTAGCAATATTTTCAAATATTGATCCAAAATATATGGAAAATATCCCAAATACCTACAAAGCAGATTTCTAAAATGTATTTTTATTATTTCAATGGCATTATTTTTTCCTGCACCACTGAAAAATAAGATCCCATTTGACTTATGAGAATTCATCTGGCTTGAGTGAAAAGTATTTGACATTTGTTCCTGTCGGTAATACAGAAGATAGTGGAAAGCATCTCTGTCAAACAAACCATACATGAGAATTATGAATGCCATAGTTTCCTTTTGGTAGGTACTCTTAAGTCCCATTATTAGAAAGTAACCGCTAAATGCAGAATAAACTGTATGTCACTAACTTGTAATCCCAGCTTTAAAAGAATTATTTTATGCCTATGTAGATATTCATACAAACATGATTTATGAAGAGGATTAAATATTTTAATTTTCAAGATTGGAAAGCTGAGACAGAGAGTGATTAAGATCAGTGTTTGCTAGAACTGTAGGAAGCCCTTTGAAACTATTTTACAACTTTGTGTGTTGTGCCATTGAAAGAACCAAAACCAAACTACAGCTTGTTTATACTCGGTTTTCTTCATTTCACAGTTTTGTCCTTCCTTAGTGATTACGTGCCCTTCTTTCTGGTAAGACCTAGTTTTGGCTGGGATAGTGTTATCTTTATTCATAGTGGCTGGTGTGGTGCTGTATTTTGTATTTGGGATGAGAATAATATTGCTATCACTCTCTGATTACTGGTCGATGAGGAGTTACTGATGAGGAGTGCTGTGTGGAATAAAGTACATTTCAGCTCCCTCATGCTGCCCTGGCAGTGAGGGGCTGGGGGGGATGGGGGGGGGGCAAGGAGATGGGAGGAGACAGAACCAGGACAGCTGACCTGAACTCACCAAAGAGATCAAGGAGTTGTCCCATCCTATATGGCACCATACTAAAGAGTAGAACTAGGATGAGTTGGCCAGGGCATACAGCCACTTCTTGGGGACTTGGCTGGTCATTAGTTGGCAGGTGGTGAGCAATTGTGTAGAACTTTTGTATTATTATTTCACTATTGTTGTTTTTGTGTGTTTGTTTTTTGTCTTTCTTATTTAACTGTCCTTATCTCAACCCAGGAGTTATCACATGTTTACCTCTCTGATTCTCTCCTCCATCCCACTGGGGGCAGAGAGAGGTGGGCTGAGTGGTGCTGAGCTGCCTGCTCAGAGTAAACCACAACACTTACCCTCCCACATTGTAATCAGAGAATTCAGAAACATTTCTGTAAATGCTGGCTGCCAGTGGATCAGTACAATCCAAATGAAGTTTCAGATAGACTAGAAAATCTAATCTACACTACAGAACTCTGCAAACTGGCTAATTCACATTTTTGGAGCAACCTGAAGAGGCAGGAGACTGCCTCTACGGAATCCACTATTACATTTCTATATTCCTCCCATTTGCATTCACCAAAGATTTTCAGACTCAAATTGTAGTCATTCCAGATGCATGGGGAACAAGAACAGCGGAAAAATCCCTTCTTACACCTGACTGACTCAAGATTTAATTCTCACAATAGATATTTACAATGAAGTGCACTAGAGGACTTATTACTGCTCTGATATAAGGTTACAGCAGCACTGTAACATTGCAAAGCATCTCAGTATTGGTATTGATACAACGTTAATACCCAGCATAAAACTCCACAACCATCACTTGCTGTTTATTTAAATCTGATCTGACAATCTAGATTCATACAGCTGAAAAAACAACACACCTTAGCAGTCCCTAATGTTTCAGCAATAAAAATATCATAGTGTTACATACTCTTAGCACGTTACAAGTATATTATATTGTGAAATGAAGTCTTTTAAAGCGTCTCGAGATACAGTGTTGAAGTTCATACCTCTCAAACTATTTCCTGCGAGATTCCACTTGTTCATTCCAAATGTTTTGGTAATAAACAGAGCAGGCTTTTATTTAGTGTATGCTGCCACATACCTGAGAGAAATAAACTCTAAATTGCTTTTCTTAGAAGGAATGTTAAAGCAGACTGTACAGTTCTGCATGCCTCCATCTGTATACAAATTGTGTCCATGGTTAATCACTGTGTGTGTTTCTGTTTTCCAATTCTTTATGTTTTTCCTTTCCTTTCCTTTCATCTGTAGTAGGGAGAGAGCAGTATCAGGTGGAATTACTAAGCACCTTTTCATCAGTGAAAATGTGAATTATGCTTTATCTCAAACTAGTTTACCAGAAAGCATAAAGATGGTAGGCTCTTGCATTACCTGCCTGTGGGTAAAAAACTGCTATAGGACTTCTGTCCTCTAGACAGAGATCATCTATTGCAAGACTTACAAGTAATACCCAGTGAAATAAACATCATCTGTTGTGTTAATGTATAATATTCAGGAGTGCTATGACAAAAGGCTTTATTTTCTTTTGATTTTACTTACTAATCAAATAGCTAGCTGCTGAAGTAATATGTGTGCAGTAGAAGTACCAAAAGATTTCACACAAAAGTCTGCTCATTGAGTCCAACACAGTCAAGCAAAGCTTTGACCTAGTTTTAGCTTATTTCTCAATGTATTTAGCACAATGAAGTATTCAGAATGCATATGGGAAAGTGTTCAATTTCTGTGAAGAAACATTTTATAAAAAGTACCTTTTTAGCTTTCAAAAATAAATACAGTGTTTAAAATAAAAACTGAGAGAAGCACACACAGCAATGTCTCATTTAACAGCCTTAATATACTAAAACTTCTTCCCAGTGGCTTCAAAGAAAAAAATGTGTTTAATTAACAAAAATTATTATGAAAATAATAACACAGTAAAATTATTCAACATTGAATATTGTGTCTAACGATGGCTATTGTATCAAAACAGAAAAGCTATCCTGAGTGTCCCCTCCATGTACAAATTATGCATATGATACTATAAAATTTAGTATAACCTTTTTTTGTATAGACATTATTTTGATCAGACACCAAGTGAGGACATTGGAAACACAAGCAGCCAAACTTAAAATAAGCAAGAGATCAACTGGTTCTAAAACAACTGTAATTAGCAGCAAAGCTTATATCGAGTAGAGGTTATCTAACAGACTGTAGAAAGTTTTGAAAAAGAATCAGTATATGAGGCCCACCAAAAAAATATCGGTGTTGTTTAGAAGCTGAATCTTAAACACATGAAAAAAGAGGGCCTCTAACGGCTCAATTAACAGATTTTTCCAGACACTAGTCTGCTTGTCTGAACAATGCTTTCTTGGAGCTAGGAAGGTATTCCTGAAACGTGCACTAAATCATGATGAAGAATGACAAAACTTAAGTTATAAATAATTTTAAATACTCGTTGCACATACAAATCACTTCTGTTCTTTGACTTATGCCTAAATCTATTCCGACTTTCCTTGAGACCATAAGTCTCCCTATAAAGATCTGAAAAATCCTAAACGCTACAAAATATCCAACATTTTATGCTGCAAGGTTGCAAGCAAGGACAGAAGCTTAATGAGGCATGAAAGAGAAACAGAGAAGTGATACAACACTATTTACAATACTATTTATTTAGTTTACTTCATATAAATTAAAAATTACTGGTTACAAATAAAAGAACCACAGGAAAAAATACATTCACAGATTAAAAATTCGTTGGTTATTTGTTTTGATTTTCTTTTTGTCCCACATAACCACTTTTTAAAATTTCAAATTATAAGAGAAATACTTATCTTTCGTATAAATGGAAAGTTTGTGACAAAAGTACCTTGAATTTGGTTTATAGAGTCCCACGGTCAGTAATCTACTATAAAAACTGGGTAGAGAACAAAATACAAGTTTAAGAAAAGATCTGTAGAGAATAAGAGACAAAATCAGCAGGGAATCACCAGTGCCCCAAACAACAGTCCAAGCAGCCAGTTAGTGATCACCAGAATACAAGCTAAGTGATAAAAACAGCAGGGAGATAGGAAACAGCAGTGGGAAACAATGCAAGCTGCCAGGGGGTCCATTGAAAAGTTAATTGAAGCAACAAGCTGTGAGGCATGTAAGGCAGATTGCATCAACACGGAAGAGAAAACAAGCATCACTGAAACTGCAAAGGAAAAATGTGATGTCACTAAGAAGGAAGTAAAAATAGTTTAAAAAAAATTTAAAAAAAAAACAAAAACAAAGCAAGTAACAGGACATTGCCAGACATATTAGTCTCTTGCAAGTGACAAAGGGCCAGTACCCTGAAATAAAAGCAAGAGTTTAAAACATATAAGGCTAGATTTTGATTGAGACTTCCTCTCCTTTCTCCTCTGTAGGCTTTAAATGTAGGATCCAAGCACTATGCATATACCAGCTCTTTGTACGCAGGTCCCTCAGACTCTTTGGTTTGTTATAAGACATTTTCAGAAGTCTTACAAAGAAGGGACAGGGAGAGGGACACAGCTGCTGCTTAAGAATTAAGATCCACAGAGATATGAATGATAGTATCTGAATACTTTGGATTTTGTTGTTGTTGTTGCTGCCTTTTTTTTTTTTCTTTTTCCTGGAATTAAATATGAGCTATATCTAATTGAAATAATCATTTTACTATAGTTTTATCATAGTACTTCAAGTGAAGTTACATATAAAATGTAGGAATATATCTATATTTTTACTGTAACATGTAAGATATCCGACACCTATCAAGTCCTGGACAAGTCCATATAAATAGAGTATTTTTTATTGAAAATATATATTTTTTAATCAAATTTACATTGAGTTCCAGTTGGATGTCTGCATAGCTGTGCTTTTTCTACAATAAGATCATTTCAGAATCTCATTACATCAGATCTAAACTTTCAGCAAATATTGTGCACATCTGTAGGCAGAATCCAATTTGATTTAGACAACACAAAAAAGACAAAGGACAAGAGCAACAACAAGTCACATAGCGCTTCCTCCACTACAACCAAGATAAATTCATATTCAAATGTTTATTAAATGCAGCCATTCAAAGCATCAGCAGTCCTCTGATGGCAGCAATTTTTTTTATCTATTAACAAAATGAAACTGCTATGCTCTTTCCATCTCATGTTTCAGTACTTTCCCAATACAGTTTAGTTTGAATACAGATACCATGAGTAGTAAGCATCAGAGGGGGGAGGGGGGGGGGAGAAAAAAAAACAGAAAATACAGAGTTTTTGTCTAAAGGTCATAAGAATTCTCTGGAATGCCTAAAATCAAAGATGAGAAGACATGTCTGACATCTCTAAAGAAGGGAAAATATACTAAGGTTACCATACTCAGGTACCTCAGTCTGGAATAGGTTGTTAATACGCTTCTCTTCTCCAGAGGATGACCACATCAACATTGTTTTGGTTTGCATTAAGAAGTTTTATCTTGTGAGCTGACATTTGTTCAGTTCACGTACAAACTATCAGAACCTTAAAATAACTTGTATGAGAGCTTTCTATTAGTTTTCATAGTTTTAACACTGATTTCCATGCTATGTGTTGTCCTATGTAATTAAAATTTAGCCAGAATAAATACAACTCATATTGACCAGCAGAGATACCAGAAAATATGCACTAGAAGTGAAGCTGCCAGAAAATCTTGTAGGAAAAAATAAAGATGTGGAAAGGTTTTTAAAGTTCAGATGGAATTTCTAGTCGTAATTTGTCAGAGAGAATGAATGTTTGTGCGAACTGGTGTGTACAAGATAATATTTTTTCTCAGATCTTAATAAAAACAGCTCATTAGGATACTACTTCAGACATAAGACTTTCAGACTCAAACAAAAGCCCCAGTATGAACCCAGCACTGCCATAAATGTGACATGAAGGTTTGTAGACTGTGTTAACTCTGGCTTCAGAAATACTTTTTCTGCTTTCAGTAGAAAAGTCCACAACGTGCAACAGTTATATCTTGGATCTACTAAAGCCATCAGACACTCATATGACAAAATTTAATACAGAAAACTGACAAATTAGATCACATTAATTCAAAATCAAGTTACTCTGTCATATTTATGAGAAGCTCGAATTCATTTGAGTCTCTTCACCCTATTATATACTGCAAACACATATCTCTGCAATGCAATTTATACAACAAAATCTGTCTTGTTCAAGATATATTGTTAGGTTATGTGACAAAGCTGATCTGCCCTCCCACGAAGGAGCATGGAGAGACAACACCAAGGGGGCCGGGGGGGAGGGCAGGGGGAAACCTCAAATAACTATCTGCAGGACTCCTCCCAGGCCCATCAGCCCACCCAAAGCCCATTTCCACAATCCTAGAAGAGAACAGGAGCACAAGGCACTGTTGACGAGGGAGGCCTGAGTGAGTGACACCAAGTGCCACCTCCAGAGGTACCCTGTGCCCAAGCATGAACCAACCAGGTAGCAAGGTTTGGCTCTGGGGCTTGTATGTGCAGATGCCCACAAATTATACATAAGAAATTTCAAAGATGTAGTAGCCATCACTGTGATGAGCCCTGCATCAGCTCAGCCACACCCTTCCAGTAGTCAGAATTCAGCAGCTAGACACTGACATGTTCTCTCTGCCAGTGCTTTAGAGTCATACTATTAGATAACTTTGTATACCCAGTCTGTCTTAATTAACAGGACTTGCAATACTACTACAGAAACTGGATGACAATGAAGAAAGAATCAGACCCTAGAATCAGGAAATATTTTTAAAGTACCTTATTTATGGAATGCAGTAAATCCTTTAGGCAGTTGGAGAGTCATGTAGAATATAAAATACAACAAATGTGTTTTAAGGTAATGAATCCGGCAAAGGAAAAAATGTGCTATTTTGAATGATTGCTGCTTGATGAGACTATAATACAATCTCCAGCTCCATCCTATTAGACTAAGCAGGAAGGTCAAATATGCGACATAAATTGGATTGACAAGATGCAGTTAGCAAAAAGATCAGTAGAACCAATTCTGTCTTTAATTTTGTGAAGTTTGGATTATATTTAAGCTCTGCTAAAATCATAAGCTATTACAACAGAAAAAAAAATAAAAATCTTCAGACCTATACACAACAGGTAGGAATAAACATATGTTATATTGGAGAAATGATGGAATAAATTAATACAGAGCTCTTTTATTAAAAATATCTCATGGGAAAGACTTATGGTTGCACATTTAAATCCCTGTTTTTATTTAGAGGCCCTGTTCTGAAAGGATATAAAACAGGTCAGCTATATATTATACCATGAGAAAATACTAGAGCTTATCTCCAGAGTCATACTTGTCTCCACACTGTGGGTTTCACAGAATCAGAGGAGTTGAAAGGGACCTAATAGAGTCCAAACCCTCTGCTAAAGCAGGTTCCCTACAATAAGTCACCCAGGTGGGCATCCAGATGGGTCTTGAATATCTCCAGAGAAGGAGACTCCACAACTTTTCTGGGCAGCCTGTTCCAGTGCTCTGTCACTCTTACTGTAAAGCTCTTCTACATGTTCGTATAGAAGAATGTTTGAATAGATGTGAAATGAGAGACACCGCAGTTTTAAGACAACTTTATATTCCAACATTCTAGCTACCCCCCTCAGGTTTTTCTAACCTTTGTCTCTGCTTTCCAGGCCCCTCAAGCAGAAGAAACCGCAGAATACTGAAATGAGCACTTGTGCTCTGAGAGGTCCATCTCTCTCTATCTCTTTTCATGCCCCTACTCTGCTAAAACAGTTTAACAGCAACTTAGTAATTGAGAAACAAGTCTAAGATCTGCCTGTACTCTGAGATAAATGAAACCGTTTAGTTTGCTTATAACTCATTAAATTAAAATATCAGGATTGTCTGATTACGGGTTCAGTTTTTCACCTTGGGGCAAACTGAATATCTGAATCAAGATCTGACTGCAAATACATCTCAGTATAAAAGCCGCTCATATATTCCTGAATAAATGTTATTATTGAATTAACACAAAAGGGCACAAAGTTGAATGCTATAAATTTTTCTGCAGTATTTTTCAGAGGTTTTCATTTTTGTAAATTGCACTGAAATCATATTTTCAGAAAACTGTAAGAGAATGAAAAGCCAGGAGTGGAAGTTCTTAAGTGGCAGAAAGCAAGTAAAGGTCCTAAAAATCATTCTTCCAACACATGCAAAGATATGTACAAACGGACATACATATGTGCATATTTTTAAAATTTGTAACCACCTTGACACCTACTTACCAATTCTGCTGAAAATGCAACAGTCATCATTGTGACCAGAGAAAGAAAAAGGTTTCATCTTTGTCTGAAAACAGCCTACAAAGACAACTATTTTCTAACTAGCAAAATTGCCTCTAAGACTAAGGGAAAAATAAGTGCGAAGTTAGTCACAATATAAATTGAATATACACATATAACACTCTAGATTGTATTTTCTTTAAGTTTTTAAGGAAAAAAATACTGGTACACAACTTACACTTTAAGAGGATAGCATTCAGATGTATGATCTAAATCTGATTTGTTTGTAAATTACTACTTAATTGTTTATGGTATTTCTAGTGTTCAACAATGTCTTCAACAGGGTCCTGGAAAAACAAACAAACAAAAAAAAACCAATGCAGAATGTTGTTATAAATATCATTGTATCGTAGAACCCTGAAACTGATTTTTGTATTGCTGAACTATTACAGTTTTTCAGTACAAAGGAGGGAAAAAAAAAAAAAAAAAGGAAAAAAAAAGAAAACCAAAATACCGGAAAAAGTAACAGGAAGAATTAAAAAATGGAAAGCAAAACATATCAAGGAGACTTGTTCATTGATGTAAGCCTAAAGTAATATTGTTCATGTATTTTATTAACTTGTGAGTTCTGTGGAGACTTCACATTTCTATGCAATGGTTACCTGTCATAAACTGTCAAAGATGATTTCATGATGATTATTATTTTTTTAATTATTGAAGGCTGATTCTGTTGGACATCTAGATGGCATAATGAAGGCTTCAGGGAAATGGAAAAGAGAAATTCCAGTCCAGGAACACATACAGTCCTATCCACTTTCCAGCTACAGAAGCAAACAGGAGAGGTTTGAATTTAATAGAATAAAAACATTAGGTGATCATTAATTTAAAAGCTGATTTACTGACATAAACAGAAAGGGCAAATAAAGACTGTAATGCCAACAGATCACAAGGTTAGGCACTGTAAGGCTAGCAAGGCCAGAGCTAATACTTCCTGAGTTAATTCCAATCAATCTCCAGTGGGCCCTATTCAACCTTTGTTCTGCAAAAGTAACCATTCAAAGGTGGTACTGGCAACTGGACACCAGGCTGAAATGCGTGAGAATTAATAATTCAGGTGTGTAAAAACATTTTCACCAGCAAGCAGAACTACACCTCACAACCTTCACCTTGCCTTCATAATAACAAGGAGCCGAGACAACCACTTGGGACTGTCATTGTTCTCTCTCAGAACTGGTGTTTTGTCCAAAAATTCAGGCAATGCTGTTGCCCAAGGAAATTAATAGGCACAATGCCAAAAATAAGGAAAATCAAGCTTGAGAAAATGAGAAAATTAATCTTGAAACAAACAGGAACAGTGGTGATGGCAGATGACAAATAAACAGAATACTAATAAAGTATCTGAAAACTGCCTTAACCTCCTCATGGACTCACTGAAACAGATGCACCGTCTTTGTAGTTGCAAAATGAAAGCATAAGAGAAAATTTGTCTTAAGAGAACTTGTGTTGCAGTATATTTTAAAAGACTACAGGAATTCACCTTCAAAAAACTGATTTCTTTGTGCTTTTATCTACTTCAAAATGCAAATATATTCAGTACCAACATTTTTATGATTAAGTTTTAGCAGGTGTTTGGTCAGAATGGGACTATAGAACTTTGTTTTCTATGGAAGATTGGCTAACATTGCAAATAAATTGAATAACACTAGCTTTAAGTGGTATATATGCATCATCTTATTTTACGAGGTATGAATGCTTTAGAATTCTTGAGATAATTACTGGAATTAAGCTTTTTTTTTTTTTTTTTTTTTTTTTTAAATTATGATCATCCTAAAGGAGACTTCTCTGTCTTTTAAACAGCAAGATTTCTCTAATACTGTACATGCCTTTATAATTACTTTACTTCAATGTAATACTTTAATGAAGATCAGTTTAATTAAATTAAATTTCTCCCTAGTGGTAACTCAATCAAAATGCATTCTACCCTCATTATGTTATCTGTAGGAGTCCAATATTGTAAGTGCCATAAGAAAAGCTGGTTTTAATGAGAATGGTCATAATGTATTATACTTGAGAGTAAAGTTAGAGAAAATTTAAATGTCAAAATGGCAAGGAACTATATATTAAGATGAGAGGGTAGACATCTCAGTACTACTTGGTTCTAATACTGTCATTTAAATTGTCATTTATTGCTTATTTATGACACATCTACTTAGAATGTTATACTGAATGGAAGTTACAGTGATTAAACTTTCATAGATAAATATTTTTTCCCTTTCTTAATGACTAGAATAGAAATTACTGAACTTTATTCTGATACAGTGTTCACCTTCACTTCCTGTAGAGTTATTTAACAATGACATATCAGTGGCATTCTCATTTTTAAAGGCACTTTTAGAAATTTCTGTGGTATGCGTCCTGGTAATGTAAATGTACTTCCTTTGTAAATTAGAAGTCCATAGGCAATATTACACACTCTTTTTTCTCTAGTTACTAAATTCTACTTTTAGTTAATGAACGTATTCAGTAACCATTATATATCTAGGTGTTGAATTAGGAAGGATAAATTAATAAAGTACTAGATTAAGACAACATTAATCTTGTTGCTCTGTCTGCTCGTTGACAAAAATCCTAACCCTGTGACTTGAAACATATTAATATGAAGAGGAATTTTCTCTGTAGTAATTAAAATAAGTATTTTGTGTAGAATCCAGGACTTCCCTAGAATGTAATGCACAGCAAGGGGACAGCCTATATCAAACCTGGCTCTTCTGATCTCCTCCAGCTGACCAAATTAACCTCAACTCCAAACTTCATATTGTCACTTGTTTACACAATTTTTACAAATCAAAGATAGCTGCCAAGCTGCCCTCTTATTCATGAGCATCTTTGAAGGTCTTTGAAATGTTCAGAGAGGAGGAGATTAGCACCATGGTTAGATCTCTAGAGACGATGCTTACAGCAGCAAGAAATGATAATGAAAAAATCACAAATGAATTGCTCAAAAAACCAAAAATTTACATCTCCACTTAAGTCCAGCAATAAACAATCAGTCTGTGTTGTTGATGGCTAGCTTCACCATGTTCAGTGGCTGTAGTACATATCCACATCAGAGGAATGGAACTCCACGCTTATTATGTATCTGTCTTGGAGTCAACACTCACTTTTCTCATTTTCATTCCACTTCTAACAATTTACACCACTTGCTTTGGCACATATTTGAGCTTTCATTCTACAAGTTGTTGCATCCCTAAAAGAAGATGGACATCAAGAACAATGCACTTCTTACTTGTTCTGAACACCTAAAGAAGCACTATTATAAGCAATGGCCTAGCAAAAACAGAATTGTCACTGCTATTAGTACCAGGCCAAAGGCCTGTGTCGCATAGCAACTTCACACGACCCCAGTTCTGGCCCATTAGGCTTGTTATGGGAACCTGCAGCGTGAACCAGAACCAACTAACTACAACAAATTATCCTTAATTTTTTAAGAATCTTAGCTGAAGTATATTATAAGAAGACAGATTGCTTCAGTCATCCCTACCGAATTCATAGTAAGAAGATCGGGTAATATGAGACTTAAGTAGTGCATGCTTCCTTCCCACATTTTTTCTACATGGAAGATTCTGTATGACACTGTGGCAAAGTAAGGTTATCTGAATCATCTGCTCAGAAGAAAACGCGAAGTTCCATACTAACGCAATCTAATTCCTTTTGGTATCTAACAGTGGCTAGTTACACACTAGAAGGTGACACAGGTGTTTTCTCTCAGAGACTAACTCTCAGGGGATAAAACCAGTGCTACTGTCAAGATAACACAGTAACTACAATGGAAAAAATATTAAAACACACCAAAGCAATTTAAGGGAACACTAGACAGAAGGAAAATTATTTGCAACAGATTGTCAAAAAACAGATTGGGTTTGACATCATTAACTCCAAAACAGCTCAATGTACATTACAGACACAGAACAATTCTGCAATAATGTAGTTAATGTTGATAGGACTTACCCACAACTGATTTCCTGGTCTTAGGGAAACAACTGTTGAGTTTATTAAAAAATCTTCAAAGAATAGTTCACGACTTATCAATAATTTCCTATAAGCTCTTGCCATAACCAAAGTGGATAATTTCCAGACTCAGTATGGCAGTAGAACCAGCAGTTTCAAACTTGCAGACTTTTTGAAATTTAAATATACACTATGTCTTATACCATTAATAAAGACACTTAAAGGAACAATTTGGTCAACATTTCTCTGTAACTTGCTTTGAGGTTTCAAGGTAATTAGTAACATCATTGTTCAGAATTTATGTTGCATCAGTTACAACTGCATATGTTTGCTAGTTTTCAGAAGCTGGCCCCAGAGAAAAGCCAATCAGAAACTTCAGACAGCTTTGAAAAATTTCTGCCTTATCCCAGTGATTAAATACTAGGATAAAGGCTTACTTTGTAATGATTAAGTACCTTATTTTTAATGAAAAAAAAAACAAACACCAAAAACCACCTCTTCTGATAGATTTTACCTGTTCTGTGATTTATAAATCTCATAAACTAGTTACTAGAATATTTATGTGTGAGTGTATTGGCAGAGTTTAACAAAAGCATGAAAAATATCCCAAAACCAACAAAACTAATAACTAAGAAAAATAATTTAAAAAGGTAAAAAATTAACAGCCCTTTAGGAAACAGTTCTGAAGAATGTCAAAGGAAAAGGTGTGAAACATTTTGTGCAGAGGACTTCCAGCTACTTCCAACTTCTAAAGATAAAAAGAATTAGGCAGATTTTGGAAGAGAAGTTATACTAGGAGAGGAAGAAGGGAAAATAAATTCAGGATTCAAATGGATTAGGCTTTCCTAGGTTAGACTTATGGTCATATGCAAATAATCAATTTCACTCTTTAAGTCTTTTAGATTGCTCCTAACCTACAGGCCAAATTGGAGGTCCACGAGGTTTACTTTGTATTTCATTCTCTGACAGCCTTGTCATCCTTTTCCATTTCTGTCATGATAGAAATTATAATTTGAGTATTATCAGCTTAATTTCATTTCTCTGCTCCAGATTGTAAGCTGCTCTTGATGTACACTGTGTAGGCAAAATGTTATCATCCTTACTTTTTAATTTTATTTTTGCAATTCACTTTTTCCATTCCACTGATTTTCACACATTCCTTTTGTTTATTTACAACTCAAACTATTTCTTGCTATGTCTTTTTTAAGTGAATTGCCACTTTGCTCTTAACTGTTCCTTATCTTTGTTTTGTTTTCTTAAGGTACTGCCCCTTGGATTTCACTGCCCTTAAATTTAAGGACTAGACCAAAACAGGTAGGAAGGCGATTAAAAAAAAAATTTCACAAAATACATTTAGAGAACAAACCTTTACAAAAGTAGAAACTGTAGCTCAGAATATGACATGAGCATATCCTTATTTTACTTGATTACATTGTCACATAACTTACTAAGGAACAACAAAATCCCATCTACTTAATTTTTGAAAATAAATAAATAACATTTTTTAGTTCATACATAAGGTAAGAATTAAATCTTATTTCAAGTTCACAGATTACAAAAAGTATAAAGCCAAGATTATTCTAAAAGAGAATTAACAGTATTATATAGTGTGCTTCAAAGACTGTACATAAAATGAACTGTATGTTTATAAACTGATTTTGTCCCTGATCTAAATGTTATTTTTCTACTTAAAATATTTAAATTGAGAAAACAAGTCTCTATTCCAACAACATCCCAGTTACACTTCTAAGATGAAGTGGAGTGGAATACAAATAACTGAGCCATTTCTGAAGCTCTCTGACCAACTTAGTATATTGAATATGATCTTTATGTGCAGTGCAAAGTAACCATTAGACAGACATAATAGCTATAAACTACTGTTACATAAGAAATATACTTAAAATAAACTTGCATTCAGAAAAAAAATGTGAAGGTAAAGGTGAAGGAAATCAATTAGTAAGTAGAATATAATGTTCATGCACACATCTTGTTTACCTGGAAGCTATACCAAGCCTGCTATAACGAAATACAGCTGTAATATGATAGTTTGGCAGTATTTCTATTTGTCATTTTGCCTGCTACTTCTGCTCAACAAGCTACTGCCTAATTTATCTATTTCTTTAACATTATGACAAAGCAGAATCTCCAGGAAATAAGAGGTAAATATTAATTCATGGTCAAGTTCAGGGTAGAAGAAGTAGTTAAGGTGGTTGTTCTGTTGGCTATATTACAATTGCAGGTTTTGAGTAAAAGAGGACGCTGTGATTCTACTCCTCCAAAAGAAACCCAAGAACAGTTTAAGTGGAGATAGAACTATTTTATTATCTCTGTGTGGACTACTTATATTGTTTTATAAAAGCTTTAATTAGAAGAACTTCTCCATCAATTTAGCAGTGTGCTATTGACTACTGTAATTTATATGATTTAAAAACCTTGTTAGCTGATTTTGTCCCTGATCTAAAAGTTATTTTTCTACTTAAAATATTTAAATTGAGAAAACAAGTCTCTATTCCAACAACATCCCAGTTACACTTCTAAGATGAAGTAGAATGGAATACAAATAACTGAGCCATTTTTGAAGTTCTCTGACCAACTTAGTATATTGAATATGACCTTTATGTGCAGTTCAAAGTAACCACTAGAGATTTATATTACATATATACTATATTACAAGATCTTTATTACTCTAGAAAGAGTGGCATTACTTCTGCAATGTAGTGGGTTTTTTTGTTTTGTTTGTTTGTTTGTTTTGTGGTTGTTGTTTTTTTTTTCCAAAATATCCTACTCTCAAAATCATCAGTAACATGTGAAAGCAGTGCAGGGGTACTGAAGATATTTGCCAGTTATCCACCAAAAGGATGTACATTTTCTACTTGCCTCTCTCCTATGGGTGTAAAATTTCATCACAGAAGAGCCAAAAAATTAACACTGTTATTACTGTTGAACAACAGGTCAACAAAATGCATTTTTTCCTCAGTTTATGAACTTTTCAGGGAATAAAGGATGTTAAACCTTCAAATGATTTTCTACACCTTCTAACTAGTCTATCAATGAATGAGTTTCCATGGGAAAAGCAAAATGAGCATCCTGTTAAGAGGAGACTCCTGCTAAGGTTCTGTATTAAACATCAAATTCTACTTCACAGTCAGTCATTCAGTATTTTAGTGCTGAACACTAACTGATTAGTATTGAGCAGCTTGACCTCTCTTGTAGCACTGCTTTGTGCTAAATATTCTAAGTGGTACAATTTCCCTCCATCAGATTAAAAGCATGATAAACAGTAAATCAGCTTTTATGTCTTTCTCAAGTCTAGTATTTACAAGAAATTTGAAAGAGAATGTTAATGGGACATGAGGCTGTCAGCCCTCCACCACACAGTCAACACTGAAAAGAAGAAATTTATACATGAGATTCCAAGGACGTTCACTGAAGATGATATAAGTAAGCATCTGTTGGTTTAAGAGTCTGTGTCTGAAGGTTTTATTTACTACATGCAGAGTTGTCTGTAGTTAACAAGGTTTTTAAATCACCAAAGTTAAAACAAGTAGGGCAGAACTATTTTGCCACAAATTGAAAAAGCCCCCTCTATAACCATCAAGTACTCAAAAAATCAAAAACCCAAAGTGAAAGAACTGGATCAAAATACATCATCAAGATTTTTCTCGTGTACTATATTATAAGACACAGTATTAAAAGCAAACATTAAAAACAGTGATGTGAATATAGTCAACATGAAAATAGTTAATACCTAGCAAACTAGGCAAAATAGCAGGTACAGTCAAAATGACAATTATTCTGACACTGACTGCAAGCTAAGATTCTTTCCTGGAACACTAGCAAGAGCAAATGTTCTACAACCACAAAATACTGAAATACTACCATAACAGTACAAAGATACTCTTTTCATATTTACATAAGGCCACAGAAATTACCACCTTTCTTCTGGTGCCTACTTTGTTATTTGTACAACTTCATTCTAATAAATTTTATTCTGTCATGAACCCTACATAAAATATACTTAAACTTGGCTTAAATATTAAAGAAAACATAAATTGCTAAACACGTGGCCATAATTAAGAGTCCTAGATTTATTTCTCTGATATTCAGATTCTATGAGTTGATTAGGAAGAACATGAAGATAGTGCTAAGAGAGCAGAACTATTCAGAGTAATTTCTTACTTCTTATGGATATAATTTTACTACATCGAATCATAGAATGGCTTGCGTTTGAAAGGACCTCAAGGATCATCACGCTCCAACCTCCCTTCTGCAGGCAAGGCCGCCAACCTCCACATTTAATACTAGACCAGGCTGCCCAGGGCCCCATCCAACCTGGCCTTGAACACCTCCAGGGATGGCACATCCACAACCTCTCTGGGCAAAAAATAGTTTCTTCAAGAAGTAGAGAGTTAACATTTACAAGAATAAGAAACACAGTCCTCTGAACATGCTGCTCAACTGTTCTAAACTCCTCTTCCATAACCTCTCAAGTCTCTTATCTGGGAAAGTATTTTACATTAAATCTTCTAATAATAAATACTCCTTTTTCACCCACTCCTATCAGAAAAACTATACCAACCACAGCATCATTGAACTTGGTTACTTGGCATGACTCAGTAATGCAAGATCAATCAGATTCAAAAAAGGAAAAAAAGGTGTGGATCAGAGACAGCAGAAGCCATCAAAGAATTGCCAGAACTTGCGGAGTATTAGCAGATATACCCTCTCCCAAATCTCAGAAATAGCCGTGGTACATCATCGTATGTACAAATTTAGCTATCATTATCAACCTTGTTGCACTTTCATGACTGCAGCTACATGGTGCTATTGTCAGAACTGTGGTATTTATCCATATCTTTCACGGAGAAATTAGAAAAGCTGTTTCAGGCACAGAGCTCTTGCTAAGGTTAGCAGAAGTCTGTATTGTGCAAAGGAAGTCGGCCAGAAGAAAACTGCAGAAGTGCAGTCCAGAAAAAAAGTTGTAAGTGAAGTCATTAAGTGATTTGTCTTGTCATATCAAATTCACCTTTGGCATACAGCATCTGGCAATGAACAGAAAACCCTCCTGATTTCTGTCAGAAATCATTACTGATGCATTATTGGGGGCATTATTTGACATACATTTAAAATTACTTTTACAGGTTTAACTGTTAAGTATTCCACAGTAAAGTAACTTTGATGTCTCCTCTTCAAAACTGACATATTTTGTCAGTCCAATTCTGCATAAAATAGGTATCTATTCAACAGGGACTATTTAAAACTTATGGCAACCTTCATATTCTGTGGTGACTGTTCACTACAAAAATCATTTTGGAAATATCAAACAGATCACACATGCAGAGAAAATAAGTATTCTTAATTTCTTCCTTTAACATACAGCTTTTTGTCTAATTTTTACACCAGAAAAAAACTTAAAAATAGTCTCATTACCAAACTCATTTTACATGCATGTAAGACTGAAGTAATTCAGAAGTTGTAGAGGTTATCCAATCCATTACACTCTCATGGTTTAGAAAGGGCAGATTATCTTATTTCTAATATGGCCCATCAAGGTTTTGTGATTTTGGTTTTCAGTATTCCACATCATAACATCATGTAGCGCATTGGGAGTTAAAGTGTTAACGCTCTAATCCAGGTACCTGTCCCTACACGTCACGGAGGGAAGGGCTGGGGGTAGTCTCTTTTTCTTGGCTCTCGACCGATGAAGAGGCAAGTGCTCTGATAACTCTCTCTCTCCACTTTGTTTGATTTATCCATCTTAATTAGATTGTATTATAATATAGTTAGTAAAATAAGTTTACCTCCCTAGAGGTCTGTTCATTTTCTTTTCTTTCCCTTTCCCTTCCCATTTTCTTTTTTTTGGGGGGGCCGGGGAGGGGGGAGGCCCTTGGGCCCACTGTCCCTGTCACGGGCATAGACTGGTTCAGATAATCCCGTGACAGCTTACTATACTGCTAAGATTACAAAATCAGAGCTCATGGTGAGAATTATATAAATCATACAAGCCAAGAAAGAAAAAGCAGAAGGGAAAGACACTTCTGTGAAAAGCCTTTAAACTGTTGACAGTGTGGTATTCTGCAGTACTGGCTCAAGCACCTGTAAAGTTAAGATAAATTCAGTGCCAAAGAAATTACTTTGTATATATCTTAGTTATCCATTCAGGAAATATTTGCCCAATCACTGTCACGATGAACATTTTGAGGTATACCTGATACTAAGGTTTTCGTCAGTGTTTTTAGTACAGCAGTACCAATTCAGTACAGAAATACGACATTCTAGTAATACTGCATCAAAAAGATTAGCAAATACTTTTAGTAACATGAAATTGAAAACAGCAATCAAATCATGAAGTATATCACAACATCAGTTTACACTGTCCAACATGAAAAATGTTAGAAATTTAATTTCACAGGAGAAGCAAAAAAAGATTATAGTGAGAGAATTCAAAATATCACAATATCCGCACAGTGGATGAGCTTTACAAACAATCAGGAACAACATTTCATTTGCCTTTTTGTGTGCCTCCAAGTCTAATCTGCTGCAAAAATCAAATTTTCTAACTATAAGCAAGTTCGAGAAAATTTAGGTTCAGCTTTAAAGATGAAATATGTGTAGACAGATTCTGATGATCTTCATGTCTTATTAGAAAAAAAGGGATCAGCTGTGCCCTTTTAGGAGTCGTCTTCTTTAAGGCAGTCTAACCTCTGGTTGCTTGAGTAACAATATGCCCTAAGAATTATCCTTTAAGCAACAGCTAGGACTAAGAGCAGGTCAGCTATATTTAAAGTCTGTAACCTCTTATAGCACACCCTTTAGTTCTGTGACTTTGAAGTTTTCCTTTTAATTTTACTGGAATAAATGTATTTGCATTTCATGTCAGAGCAATAGTTATAATGTACCTGTGTTAATCTCACAGCCCTAAACTGTCCTTGCAGTAGACCATCTAAATCGTTGTAGAGAGAAACTTTAAAGAAGTTTGTGGATGCCAGGGGCTGCAAAAGGCAGCTTGAGAATTGGCATCACTGGCTACTAGAAAAAATGAAAAAAGAACGAACAAAAAACCACTTCCGTTTCCCTACACCAAAAGGCAGGCCGAGCTACATCTCTTGTGGCTCAATAATACAGATTTTCTAGATAGATCAAGCATGTATTCTCTCATTCCAAGAGATGCTGCTTGCCTTCCAGTTTCTTCTTACTCAAACAGATTTCTCCATGCTCTTCCAGACAACATTATACGAGAGTAAGTGAAGAATACTGCTGGGGAATCTCAGTAAGAAAATATGTTAAAGAAAAAAGAGAAAAGCAGTCACACATCTATTTCATAAAGGTTTAAAATATTTTTTCAAAAAGTTAGAAGGGGATAACAAAACCATATGTATGTTTCTGCAATTCTACTAACTGCACCAACAAAAGTTCTGAAGAAACCTAAGCAGCTCTCTGCTTCAGAGACAGGCAAGACATCCTTTAAGAACAAACAGTGCCATGCATCAGGCAAAAGAAAGATACTCCAGATTGGAAAGATACATTTAATATTTAAACCTATGCCGAAGCAAGCATGTTTCTCAGAAAAGAGATATTGATGAAAATGAAGCTTAGAGAAAGATTTAACAAAATATATGGGGAAAAAGTGTAAGAAGAGACATGACAGAAAATCTAACCTTTCAGTCTGATCTCATGACTCTTGTAAAAATCATACAAAATAAGGTGTCCAAACAGTAATTTTATAAAAGTAAATTATAATGTATTTAAAAGACCTGTATAGTACCATATCCGGATAAGGAAGTCCCTACTTCTTACAATCTAAACTGAAAGAAGTCTGCGTCTACGCCAGTATCACAGTTTCACAAAAGAAAAATACAGAGAAATCAGTGTAAGTACGTTAATTTTAATTCCAGTCTCCTGATGAGGGTAGTTCACAAATACATCTCAACACAGATGGAGAATTAGAATGCTGATGAATAATACATATATTTTCCAGCTTCAAGTAAATCATTTATCCCTGAAATTACAAGTCAGAGAAGCTATTTAGTGATTTTTTAACATATGATTCTTGCCATGTGCTTTCCAGAAATACGAGAAGCTCAATGACCTTATTCTGCATTAAATAATTGCTAATGAGATTAGTTTATTTTGCAATTTAGCTAATATCGAAGCAATTAATAATTGGATATTCTGTAATATATAATTCTTCTCATTCACTAATTTTTACAGCAATTATATAAATATATGCATTTTTAATTTCTTATTGCAATGATGCAATGGGTTAGAAATATGAATGAAGTTGCATGATAAAATTCAAACTCCTTTTGCTTATATTAGTATGTAGAGAAAATAATCTTTTGTGCATCACAGGAAAAAGCAAACCAGCTTCCTTTCATTAAGGGGTAATGAAAGATGTCAAAGTGAGTCTGGCTAGATAATATTAAGATTCAAAATTTATCCCCTTGAGAATACAGAATATACTTGTTTTTAACATCACTCCTATAGAAATTGGTCTTATTATACACATCTCTGTGGTGCATCTCTAAGCATCGCTGAGAAACAGACGGCTGTATGTGTATAAGGCGAGATAGGTGATTTCTGGTTAGTAAATATTGATTTACAAGTCAGTCTATATCATACATTTAAAAGCACATTTTTATGGCACCAATTCACAGCTTCCTAGATAAAAACAACCAAGCACTACAAGTCCAAACTTTATCATTGTCACAGGGATGGTAAACTAAACAAACTAAAAAAGGCAAAATCATAAAAATTACAATGTCACACTCTCATGAACCATTACCTATCTGCAGTAAGCTTGATTCATTACTATTATTTACTGGGAAAAGGTTTCTCTTGATACATTATTCCTGGGTAAAGAAGTCAGGATGAGAATTTGTTGAAGTTATGTTAATCTCACCAACATAAGAAATTCCACAAAAGTGGATAAAGCAGCTCTTCTGAAATAGAAACCACTGTTTTCACCCTTGAAAGCAGTCTTCCACTGCTAAAATCCTGTACTCAAATTTTTGGATATGCTCCAAAAGATGTTAAATTTCTTAAATAAGCGCATGGCTTAGCAGTCTTTTTGTGTCTGTTTACTTTGCATTTTACTTTATGCTGAAGAGTTACGAAGGCTTGGAACTAATTTGTTTTCTGTCCTAAATTGCTGTTTCATACTTTTAAGCAACCAGTAAATTATCTGCAGGAGGTTTTGTAGTTTTTCAATACTACATACTAAAATATATTCCTTATACTGCCATATAAGCACAGTGGGATACTGTCATTTCTTGTAAAGTAACTAATGATTTAGCTATGTATGTGAGATTTGATTATGTAGGAGTAAGTGTAATCAACTTTAAATTTCAGAATAGGATTTTTTTTTGGCTCAAGCTTATCATATGTTTTAAAAAGAAAGCAATGTGAGAATTGTTAATCATAACAATTGGCTAAACTGACAACTCTGTTTTTATACTAACATATTGAGAAAATGCACAATCATATTGAGTCTAGGAAACGTCTTTCTAACAGTGACTAGCCAATATAGCTACAGAATATACTTGTCTTTATGATCCTGGTTCCATTCTCATGCACTGCTAATGCCACAGGCTAATGCCACAGCGCAGCGTGACACTCAATAGAGACTGAGTGCAGATGTTTAGCAGTACATTTCCTAAATTATCTAATAAAAAATTAAAAGCTAATACACATCTAAAAACAACTGTTTACACACATCTAAATTGATAATATCAAAATATAAATTGGTTATATTAAGTTGTATATAACGTAGGCTTAGTGAAACATTATCCCTTAATAACACTTGCAGATTCTGATTTCCAGAATACGGAATGATCAAAGCACATGGAATAAAAGCAGGATTGTAATAATCGTATCAAAGCATCACTGATACAAAGTCTGTACATAAAGCCAAGAATGATAGCAAACATTCCTATTGTACGTTAAACTGTATTTTAAACCATAATTTAAAATAAATTTAGATTGATATAACTGCTGTACATAACACACTGTAACCACAGACTGCTAAACTACAGGAAAGCATACATACTTATCGGAAAAATCAGATTCACTGATTTGATTCTGATATCAGTTTCAAACAGGCTTAAACTATGCCTATGTTCTTTCATAGTGACTATTACTATTTGATATCAAAAATACCTTCTGTAAAATGAATCACTATTGCATAAATCTATTCTGTATGTAACAACAAAGACAAAAGCTATTAGTAAAAAAAAAAAATTAATAATCATGAAATTCAGCACATGGAAAAGCTTTTCTGAGATATCTGTGCTGAAGGGGAATTTCCTTCCGGAAGCAAAAACACTTGATGTGTTGTGAACAAATTATTTTCACTGATAATTAAAAAAAGGTTATAAGAACTCCAGATTCAGGGTAGTCTTCTCAATGTGTAAATAATCATTCCACTCATCCAGACCGCTATCATGGAAATCAGTAAGAATCACACACTTATGTCCAGCAAAGTAATTTTACCCATAAATTCAACTGATGCATCTCTCTTGACTACTTAGGAGATGAAGCACTTCAGACTCCCTTCTAAAATCTAGCATACTTAGGAAATAAAAAATTCTTTTGCCTTCTCACATTTGCAATCAGCAAATAATTTTAGGGTACCTCCTTAGAGTCCATATAGAACATTAAGTGTAAATCCAATGTACTCAGTAATAACAGTTCAGCAGAGAAACCTTTGGATATCTAGCAACTATAAACCTACAGATATTAAAGTTGTATGAAAAAAATTCCTTTTTTTTGAGCAAATGCACAATAATTTCAAAGTATAAGTAAAATCACAGACTGGAAAAGGATATAGTGCACATATCCACTGTATGATTTGTCTCTCCAAGCCATTATCTAGACAAAGCAATTAAAAAAAAAAAAATATCAAAGTAGTACTTCTGTGCTTTCAATATAGTTCTTATATAACATGAATCAAATTAAAATTTTATATAATAATAGTATGATTTCAGTTTGAGAAACATTGCACACTGAATCTGCAAAGACTATTAAGATAGCAGCTCAGTCAGCTGCAGTATTGTTTAAAATCTTTAAGTTTTTAGACAGCAATGAAGGAGCATTAATTTTGTTCCATTTCAAACAAAGTAACATAGAAACAACTGAAGAGCATTCATGGAAACAACAACTCCTATTATTCATACTTTACACCACTATTTGATTATAATGACTACATTCCACTTGTTTGTTCCATAAAATAACTAGTAAAAAATACTAGTGATATTTACTTACCTTAAACACACTTTTTCCATTATTTGAGAGCTTAGTCTTAAATCCATGTGGAATAATCCAATTGCATTTACTAGGTAGGATTGCTCAATTTTAACTGAGCCTTTGTTTCCATTGACTTAGTGTAACCAGGACTAAACTAAGTGCTCATTTCATTGGGAATCAGTCTGAAAAACAAGAAGGTACAACAACCACCGGATTCGGGACTTTACTCTTCGGAAAAAGTTCAGCTACCAAACTATGAGAACTTCTGGTGGATTGCCTTGTTCTTGGTGAAAGACTATTCAAAGTTTTGCAAAATTTGTCTTTTAATATTATAAAGTTCTAAGAATACATAGTTGATGTTACCGCTGCATGAAAGAAGCTTTCAAAGTAAGGTATTAACCCTTTACATACTGAGTTGATAGGCAACTTGCACGCTTGCACAGAAGAATATTTCTAAGACAGTACATGCAGTTGTATGAAACTGTTCTGCCAGATGACATTTTTACTTTGTCTGCTTCCCTTCATGCTCTGAAAAATGTACTTCAATGGTATCAACAGCACTTACGTCACTGATGTAAATACCTCAAGAACGTAAGTTTCAGTCTAATACAGTAATCAGCACTTAAAACCATGAACTCATAAGCTATACTTGTAAACTTTTATAGGTGCTGGAACTCTGAACCAACCAGAGGCACTCTTCTCCAGCAATCTCTAGAATAACCAGAGAACCAGGGGCTTAAAAGCATTCCCAACAGACAATCTACATGTAGCAGTTACCTTCTAATCATACTATGTGAGCTGTTTTTCCCTATTGTTCACATTCATAAAAACCATCCAAAAACCTAGCATCTATGGAGAATCCACTTCTGTTGTTTGATGGAAGGACCTGGGTTTGTGTCGCCTATGAGACCACCATAATTACTGGTCTAGCAATATTGTGGAATACTTTTTCATTTTTCCTGTGGAATCAGATTCAGGAAGTTGGCAATAGGTTTGTGGCAGACCTCTTCATCTCACTCATGCTATTTTATATATGTTACAAGTATCTCCTATTGCGAAAAGAGAGAAGAAATGACACTAAAAAGGTGGTTTCTTTTTTTCACATGTGCTTTTCAAACAAGTATTGACACTGCTGAGTGCTCCATAACACTAATATTAATATTGGAATATAATTAGTATTTTCAGGACTGATTAGGGATTAAGTAAGTGTATTTTTCAAAGTTGGTTTATCTATCTATAATTTTAGGTGTTGCTGTGTTCTATTTCAAATTACTTTAGAATGTATATATATATATTTTTTAATCAGTTCAATTGCAGGGTTTTTTTTTGTTTCACAGATTTACTAAAAACTTATTTTAAAACTTCACTACACTTAAGTTTTGAATTAGTGTTTTCTCAGTAAATAGTAGTCAAAGAAAATCTAACCACTTGCAAGTATCTGGATATTTATAAAGATGCTTAAGTAAGCATAAATAAATAAAAATACTATTCTATACTCCAATCTTTTTTTTACCTCAGTGTTTTCTTTCTTTCTGTATTAGAAAGTTCCCTTATTGCCACTTGATAGATTAGCTTGGTCATATTTTCTGCCCTTTCATACTGAAGAAGAATGTCAAGTAAAGAATATTACTTACTGCCAAAGGTTTACAGAGAGTGTAATTAAAAGTTTGTCTCCTTGTTTTTATTTAGCTTTTCCTGGCATTTGACTAATTTGGCAGCATATGGTAGGTTTGTTTATTAACTTCTGCATAGTAATTAAAGCAGTGTTTTAACAGAGACACACAATAAATGCGTTCTATTTATATTTTAGGGAAAGACATTTCTTTAAAAATCTACACACAGTGAAAAGCATTTTCAAATTTAACTCTGAAATCTGGAGGTACTGGATAGATTGACATTAACTGACTTTCTGGTAATTAAAAATTGTATTAATGGGTATTTTAATTAGTGTGCTATAAATGTGCCCTTCAAAAATACAATATGTTACTCATCTTAGGACTTATATGTACCTAGGAGAGTGAAAAAATGTCTTTTGGCACAAAGGCTTCCATGGTTTAAACAGTCTATACTCATTGCTTTGTTAGTAACAGTCCTCAACATTTGCATTAGGAAACAGATTTATGGCCAGGTTTGGTAATTGAGAGTATCATGTCGATAGTACATTTATTAGTAACATGCTGATAGTTACCAGCCATTTCTTCTGGACAATTGATTTTGAGAATTACATAAGAATAAATGCGTACCATTACATGTAGCAATATAATTAACAGTCCAGATTAAATATCTTTTTTATTAATATATCACAAGCTACTTATGATTGATCTTGAACATTTCAGTATTTATTAAAGAATAATGCTAGCTATTATCTTTTTAATCTTAAATACTTTTTGTTCATTGCATAGCCTAAAGGAGAGATGGATTTCATAAAGCTACATAGGTCACTCTGAAAGTAATGCCTCCTTTTTATTTCCATGGATACTACAACTAATAAAAAGAGCACAATGCACTATTTGATGGAGCTACTATTCGCAGCTACAAAACACAATTTTTCAAAGAAGTCACCACCATTAGCTAAGCATTTTCACCAGCAATGAACAAGAAATTGCATGTCATGCTCATCAAAGACTACACCAGTGAAGGTAACCCACCATTTCACAGATGCTACAATGGTGCCGTTGAAAGGAAAATGTTGCCATCTCTCATTGGCCTGAACAGAAGAAGTCAAATCTGAACTAGACAGTGGGGGCAGTAGTAGAGTCCAGCCAAGATTGGGAACGTGCTCCACGGTCTTCAAACTGGTATAGGGCCAGGTGTTAGCATGTTGCAAGAGAAAAGTTGTCTTCTTCTCTGGCCTGACTATAGAAGTTCAAGCCTACAGCTTAGTCCATGTCATGATGTAGTGGTCAGAGGTGATGGTTTGTCAGTGATTTTCCAGAAAGATCACTTCTTCCACACCAAAACTCAGTGTACAATCACCTTACCTGCTGAGGGCTGCATCTTGGATTTTTTCTTCAATGAAGAATTCATGTCACCACTCCTTGGACTGTTGTTTTGACTTCGACTCATAATGGGTGTTACCACATCTCATTACTGGTAATGATGCAATCCCAGAAACTGTCACTTTCAGCCCCTTATTGGTTCAACAGGTCCTGGCAGACTTGCATATGGTGTTCTTTGTTTCTTTGTGAGCGCATTCATGGGACCCTCCTGGGTTGCGATATTCCAACATTGCCACTGCTGTTTCCAATGCACTGAAGCCAGTATTCAGCTCCGAAAAACACTTCCCTGGTCGCAATCTGCCAAAGTGCATGGATGAACTGATCAAGATGCTCTTCATTGGGCAATCTGATCTAGTACTTGACCTAGTAGCAGAAGGGTTGGAACTTGATGATCCTTGAGGTCCCTTCCAACACAAGACATTCTATGATTCATTTAGTGATGTGAAAACTGTGCCTACCCATCATCTGGAACGTGGTTCATCTTCCATATTGCCGTCACCACTGATGAAACACACCATCCACCTGCTCTTACACCCACCGTTTGGTCACCAGAAACGTTCAGCAAGCATCGAAAAATTTCAATGGGTGCCATTGTTTCCTCATGGAGGAATTCAATGACATCTTTGCTTCACATGCACTTTCATGTCTTACGCCATTCTGTCAGACTGCCCTTCTACTGCCATCTGTCACATGGCAATAACACAATGGAATACTGGCAGGAAGATTCAATCTCTGCTGCCATACCAACATCTGTCTTTGATGTTATGGCCAACATAATAATATAGGAGGCATTACTTTCAGGGCAGCCCTCATATACAAAATTTACACTCTCTACAAAAATATACCGCTACTTTTTTTTTCCTCTATGATTTGGTATTCAGTGAAAAGCCAACCAATTTGATCCATCAATCCGAGAAAAGAAGGAAGGTGTTCAGGATTTGCACCGTATAGTGACCTTAACATGGCAAAAAATCTCAAAGCAAAAACAAAATCAAGAAATTAAATTATGAATACCTAGGGTATTTTTAATGAGAAGCAATGCCAGTAATATTATCTTGAAATCTTGAATAAAATCAGTTTGATATCAGCAAAATGAATTATAAACAGTTGTATAACAGGTAAATTACTTTCAACAAAGGAAGAACGGATTTATTCATTAACTGTAATAGCAGCAATAGAAAATCATACATCATAGAATCCTTAGAGTTGGAAGGGACCTTTGAAGGTCATCTAGTCCAACTCTGCAGAACAGGGTTTCTTGATAGTGTCTGAAAAATCTTCACGCACAAAAACACTAGTGACGCTTATAATGCATTGAAACAGCAATTTACTGTTAATCAGGATTTTTACTGTTTTCACCTCTCCTATCAGTCCAAAATCTTGCCAAAACAATTAAAATCTATTAAAACTAGATTCACTAGCTCAGATTCCAAGAACAATTTATGTTAGTCATCTTTTAGACCTTACTATGTGACAATAACAATTATTATATTAGAGAGATGAATGACAGGCAAAACAACTTTATATGAGATGTTACTTCAACTTAATAGAATTTACACGAAAGTGTAAAGCAATACACAATCTTTATGCTTTTTTATGCTTCCAATCCAGAATAAAATGTAGCCTTCAGTATGCAAGTCCCATTGGTCTCAAGGTCTGTAGAAAAATTTCAGGCCATTCGTATCAACTTTTTGTCTCTACTAGGCTGCTTATTATGTTTGTTTTACCAGGGGCTACCAGAGCCTCCAGTCACACTTGTGCCATACCACTAATCCCTTAGACTTTATGTAATAATAAAAATTAGAATATTCACAGATCCTCACAATACTGAATGACATAGAGAAGATTTGGTGTGTTGCTCCACTGAGTCCCATAAGTTATTTATTTGTAATTGCTGCAATAGAACCTCAAATTGTAAGTACTCTTCACGTTAAGACACTGCTTAGGGCGTCTCTAAGTATTTATCACTGCAGACATTAAATAATAATTGCTAGAACAATATTTACATAGACTAGTTGCTCAGCAGTAACTGTATTCTTCAGTAGTAGAAACAGCTGTTTCCCTGAGGTGGGAGCCAACACACATCCATGACTGAAGGGATGCGCCAGCTCTTCTTGCTTTTAAATACTGATTTGCATAGGAAAAGCAGACTTGTACAACCTCAGAAAGTTCTCCATGTAGGTAAAAAAAACTGACTTAAAACTTTATCGAGTCCACTTGCTTACAAATTTACATCCAGGAGTAAGTCTAAAGTACTTACTATGTTAAAAAAAAACAGGTTGTTCAGAGCCCAAATCTAGATCACATAGCTCATATATATTAAAGGGATACTTTCAAAATGTTTTCTATAAAATTTTACTTTGTGCAGTATCTCTGTCTAGTCTCGGGAACTCTTAAGCCATTTGGGATATGGGCCAGGTATGTATTTCTAGCAGCATCTGTGTAGTGAGATCTTCTTGATTAGCCTGCAAATGTTATACAACATAAAAAATAATAATAAAAATGTATACGTCTATGATAAAGTAAATATTTTAATTTCAGACCTCATCTGCAGTCTGCTTACGTAAACGTTTAAGTTATCCCCAGTTGATCATGGTCTCAAAGACTCCATCTGAGGCTTGGTACATACAGTAGTTAAATACTGGCACAACACAGCAATCTTCACAAACAAATCCTTCCATTGACAGAATTTCTCATCTTTTTCCTACAGAATTTGGTCATACCATATGGGATGCTCAGAGACTATAACCATTGAGAAAGGGTAGTGAAACAACACAAGAGATCAAGTGCTAAATATCAAAGGAGATCAAAAACCTGTGCAGGATTTTGAAATCAAATGATAACATACTGGTGGGAAAAATTCTCCATAAACACATGGAAAAACACTAGTGCTAATCAGATACTTATCATAGAATAGATGATATTTAAGATACTTCTGCAGACCATATTTCAGGCAGGGCCTGAAAAACTGTCCTGGCCTCAGAAACAATGCCAAATCAGGTTTTGTCATGAATTACAAAACAAAGGCCAACACAGGACCGAGTTACCACTTTTGATTTTAACCGCAGATAAAACCAACAATCAGGTAGCAGAAGATCCAAAATGCCACAGAAAGAAAGACTTACCACTAAATTAGGCAGTTTGCCTACTTAATTATCCAGTTTAAGTTATTATAAATGTTCAGCACTTCTGACAGTAGGATTTTGGACTTCTGGTCATAATGATGTATGGAACCTTGTGACATTTTTCATATATAAGATTCATTCACAGAACTAATCTGATATTCCTTCTACTGCCTCACCCCACAGATTTCCTTCATTGGTCTTGGACTACTTCTCATGGCATTGCAATTACAGTTTTCAATGATTCTATCTACACAGGCCAAAAAAACCCAAACTTTTTGCTAAGGTAAAAATAGATTTTTGTGGCAGTAGATTAAAGGACAAAATTAGCAGTACAAAAACTATACAGGTGGAACTTACACCATCGTCTGTAGTTGAAATAATTTAATCCAGTTTGAATTCATAAATCTTGTTCTATTCATTTTATGAAAGTGTATTTTTATTCCCAGGTACCAGTACAATGTACAATGAACGTATTTTAACATGTTTAATGTCTTCAAAATTTTTACATCATCATAAAAATTTGCGTTTTACTGCTCACATTTTTCAAAAGTGATTATTTTTATTTGGCATATTATTCCTTCTTATCATTATTCAGATATAAACTGAAATAGAGGGCCCATTAAGAGCCAACTTGGTTTTGTTTCCCCAAAAGCTCTCTTTCCTTGGTTATTAAAATGTGAAATTTTATAGTTCTTTTTATTTTACTTCAATAAGGTCTGTGAAAAAAATAGTTACAAATTAATCATGCATAATATGAGACATGAGAAATGGCACTCCTTCAGTAGATGACAATTTTCTTAAGTTACGAGTCACAACAGTGGACATTACCTGAACAAATCACTTCATGTCAATCACAATCTCAATCATGTGAGATGTGTAAGATAAAGAAACAGACTAAAACTTTCCTCCTTCATTCATTGGTCATTTCAGTGCATACCTTGCCAGATATGTATCTGTCCTTCTGCACATAAGCATGATGTAAACATGTGATGAAGGCTGATACTCTACTGTATCACAACAGGAATATTAAGAACCCATCAAACTAAAGTTACTTTATCACTTTGAATACCAGAAGGTTGAGTTTATGTCAAATGCCACAGCAATTATCAGGTAAGGATATGGAATAGAGATGTGGAAATTTCAAGTACCAACCTCTGTTATTCAGTACGGTTCTAGACTAGAAAGTAGAGACATTAGTCAAATTTGAGTTTAACAAAAACAGTCAAAGTATCTGGCAGTGTTTAAGCACGTATAAAGCAAGCTTTTAATACAGTCTGTGTGTTTCTAAAGGTGTCCACAGGAAAAAAAATCACAAAATACTACTTCACTTTAACTGGAAGTATTGCTTTAGTGGCATTAAACATGTTTAAAAGACAATATCACTAATAAAAAGTAATAATTTAAGAATATATATACCAGGAGTGAAAATAAGCTGCGTGTCAGAAAAGAAGATTCAAGATGTCTTTCTCTAACAAGACAACCAAAACGTAAAACAGTGGTTTCAGCCTGAACTATCAACAATGCTAAATTTCTGAACTTTTGAACCATCTTTTCAGTTCAATCAGTTTGAAGACACCAGACTCCACCTTAACTGCAATTACAGTGTTTCATTTAGCAAAATATTCATGAAATTGTGGCAGATCATTTTGTACCTAAATTAAAAAAAACCACTACTTACTGTCATATTGCTTCTTTTTCCACAGGTCAGGGGATCTCCTCATTGCAGACTCTCTTCTAACATAATTTAAACACATCCAAAAACCTTAGCTGCTGCTTCTTTACTTATTTTTATTTCACCTAAGAAGGTGCACATATATATATAGGTGTGTGCCATAATGACCTTCAGCAAATTAAGTGCTGGCCATTTACTATATATTTGCTAAATTCATACACAATTAGACACAAATTTTAGCAATTTATTCCCTAAAGTAAAGCAGTACATGAAAAAAAATGTTATTCTGGTCTTCTTTCAGATGCTAAAAAAATCAAACCCTTCCATCATTCTGTTTTCCATGTATACAACTGTTTAAGGAATGAAGTTTAATCGTAAAGATTTAAGCCTATTAAAAAAAGGTCTAACGTTTAATTTGCACTATTAAGTACATGCGTTACACTGAGAAATTTATATATACACTAAGCATCATAGGTTCAGCTGCAAAATGGAGACAATAATATCTAGATATTCAGTATCTTCATTGCTGGGATCTCTCAACCATGTTTATGTGAAGTTACTGTAATAGTACAGAATAATGTAACAGCCCAAAGAGCTAAAATAATTGTCACTGTTTTTATGGTTTTATGAATATGGTTGTTCGTTTACATATGCAGAATGAGGGCAAAACAATAATAAGGTTATGCATCTACAGTCTGCAGTACTCTATGAAAATAATTTTGAAGTGAACGATAATCAACACACCAAGACAGCAGTTGACTTCCCTAAAAGCCCGAACTACACACTGTTTTACCTGAACACAAAAACGCAGAGGATAAAAGAAGCATAGGTTTGAAATTTCATCTTGAAATAGAAACTAGTAAAAACTTCAAAATGATGTATAAATAAAAAAAAGTCTGCTCAGAGTACTTCTGAATGAATAGGCATCGCTTCCCAAACTAGTAAACTGAAAAAACTTGCCTACTGATGAATTAAGCAATGTGTTCTGCCAAGGTACTCTTTGACGTATACTTATTATTGTGCTGCATAGTGTGGTAATTTTTACCTAACTATATCCTGTGACTCCTATCAATTTAGCATTCAGACAACAATATATTTTTTTTTGTGAAAATAGATTATTGTGTGCTATGAAGTACGTCTGACCCTTTAATGATATAGTTTTTTGAACTATCCAATACAGAATTTCATTCATATAATCACACTTCCATCAACACAGACCACAGTTCTGTCCCTCAACCTTTAATCAATTAAAGATATTAGATAAGGCAATAGTTATCTGGGTCTTGAGAGTTTCAGAATAACTTTACATTTGGCCCAGAAATAAACCCTACAGAATATGCATTGCATATTCACTATTCTGTCATATCCAAAGTAGGAATAGGAGGATTTCCACTTCAGAGCTTCTAGACTTTGTTCCTAGTCTGAGAGCTAAAAAGTGGTTGTCAAACTATTCCTTGCATGATGGACACAGTATGTCTTTGTTCTCTGTTTTTTTCATTATATTGAAACTTGTTTCCTTAGTTTTTGTTCTTCCTTAAGTATATATTCTTGCTAAGTTTTCACCTGCTTCCAACTCAAGTAGACAAGCATCAGTTACACTTGTCAGTGCAGTGATATTTATGTTTAGTTATAACAAACAACAGCATATTTTGTACACTTCATGAATAACTATGAAAATCAAACGGATTCACAGCTAGCTACTTATGAGATTTCTTTACTTTTCTTTTTTTTTTAATTATTATGTCCAGAACACAGTCTGTGGGAGTTGGGGTTATTTAGCTTAGAAAGGACAAAAGGGGAAATGGTTTTAAACTAAAAGATGGTAGAGTTAGAATAGATCTAAGGAAGAATCATAGAATGGCCCGGGTTGGAAGGGACCTCAAGGATCATCACCCCACAGGCAAGGCCACCGACCTCCATTTCTAATGCTAGACCAGGCTGCCCAGGGCCCCATCCAACCCTGGCCTTGAACACCTCCAGGGACGGGGCATAAACAATCTCTCTGGGCAGCCCGTTCCAGCACCCCACCATTCTCTTGGTAAAGAACTTCCCCCTGACATCCAACCTAAGTCTTCCCTCCCTCAACTTAACATGATTTATTTCCCTTTGTCCTGCTGTTATCTACCCTTTCAAAGAGTTGACTCCCCTCCTGTTTATAGGCTCCCTTTAGGTACTGGAATGCTGCAGTTTGGTCACCCCGCAACCTTCTTTTCTCCAGGCTGAACAAGCCCAGCTCCCTCAGCCTGTCTTTGTAGGGGAGGTGCTCCAGCCCTCTGATCATCTTTGTGGCCCTCCTCTCGACCCTTTCCAACAGCTCCCTGTCTTTCTTGTATTGTGGGCCCCAGACTTGAACACAGTACTCCAGATGGGGCCTCACAAGAGCAGAGTAGAGAGGGACAGTCATCTCCCTCTCCCAGCTGGCCACCCCTGTTTTGATGGAGCCCAGGATTCCATTTGCTTTCCAAGCTGCAAGAGCACTCTGCTATCTCATGTTAAGTGTTTCATCTACCAGGACCCGCAAGAAATTTCTCACTCTGAGAGCGGTGAGTCACTGGAGAAGTTGTGGATGTCCCAGCTCTTGAACTGTTGAAGTTCAGGTCGGACAGAGATCTGGGCAGCCTGATCTAGTGGATGGCAACCCAACCCTGCCCATAGAAGGGGGATTGGAACTAGATGGTCTTGAAGGTCCCTTCCAACCCAAACCAACCCACTGTACTATGAAGCACTATTATATAAGTAATTCTGTAAAAAAAAAACAGTACAACTTTGATTTTAGTATCACCTCCAAAATAGTATTTCTTTTATTGGAAAAAAACAAAAAACCCACAACTATTGATTAGACTGTTACTACTGCTACTTTCTGTACTTGACATATTATTCTTACTATTAACTTGCAGAATTGACAGGAAGGTTAGGTTCCAAAAAAGGAGTACAGTAAGTATTTAATTCCTTACTGGTTACAGCAGTCATTAATCAGTGGTAATTCATATTAATATAAATACATTGATCCTTCTCTGAGGACTCTCTCTTGTGAGTAATTTCATCCTCCAGCAGACATTATGAGATATATTAAAAACTGGCATTTCAACAAATGAGAACGGCTTGACAGTAAAAGAAATACCCAATTAATAACCAAATGGGAAATTATTTGATTTTTATATTGCACTACCTAATTTTATTGCAATATTCAAAGAAAATGCACCTGGATTCACTCTTAAATTCCAGTAAAAAAAAAACCAGCAGTATTCATCATTCATTGAAGTGATATCAGATTACACTCATTTTTTTTATGTGCCATTTTAGAAAAGTTTTCTTCTGCTGCCTTGCCACCAAGGGAATTCATGGAAGTCATATTTTTAAAGAAAGATGTGTACGTAATGAATGTAATGCTATTATTTTCACTGCATTGTAATAAGGGGGCTCAGATTTAAGCATACAGTGACATACAACTTTTTCTCCAAAGGAGTAGCTACAGTGAAGAACTTCAACCACATTTGGTCCGAGGTGTTTCCAGAATGATAAAAACTATTTCTAAACTAACTGGTAGGGAAAATTATCTGTGTTCTACTAACTTCTGAGTATTTCTTAAAATAATCTGATAAGGAAGGGTGACAAAAATCAGACATAAACCACTCTGATTAATTTAGACTGGTATTTCCCAAAGCGTTGTCTATCACATTAAATTTTAATTATTAATTTAAATTAAGTGACCTACACAAATACAGAAATATCAGAAATAAAAAGGTCTAAAAAAAGAAATGAAGCCTCTGATTAATAAGGGAAAGTTGACAGACCGTAAAAGCAGTGTCCTTTACTGCATGCAGGTTGAAGAAGCTAAGGCAAAAACCATATAGTGTAAACCGAGATAATGTATTTCAGAACTACTGGGTCTATTTGCCTGTCACATACCAAACCCAATTCTACAAAATACAGTGGAAATACTAGTCTCTTATATGTCTCCATTTTAATTTTTGTAGAAGGGGTTGACTGCTATAATATGAGTGTGATAGTCTGGGGGTCAGAAATAACAGGAAAGGAAAATCTGATGAAAAATTATCTACAAGTAAAACAAAGGGAGGTGTGTCAAAAAAAAAAAAAAAAAGCAGAAAAATAATCTGTGTTTCACACATGCTTTCCATATGATGTTGAAGAGTTAGAAACTTCTCCATGAAAATTCCTGGAAGATCTTCCAACATTTTATTTTTCTGTACATTCCATATTGCCAGACTTAATTTAAACATAGAATCAGCATCTAAGAAAACAGCTAAATGGTAATTCAAATTCATAACTAGACAACCTTTACATTGTAGGTGCAGATTCCTTACAGTTTTTTGTGTGTGTGTGTTTGTCTGTTTGTTTTTGCAATACACAGTAAATTACAGATCTGTTTTGAATAGTTTAAGGGGGTCACTGTTATTTGGGTAGTCTTACAATGCCCAATTGTCATCTGGTCAAGTAAACTGTAAAATTAGAAACTGAGAAAAGTCTATGTTTATAACTTTGATATCAGCAGTCAGTTTAGCTCAGTAGTAAAGAAAACAAAATTTTGGCAACTGAAAATCTACAGGTTGGAGGGAATGTGAAACGAAGGTCTGTTTGTTTGTGAAACAAACAAACACACCAGAAAAGAAGGTCCTGACCTAACATCACCAGGAAAAAAACATAAAATAAAGGAATAGCACCAGTATCTGAGACCACCAGGCATATGATGCAAGGACCCTCATATACATATGCAGAAAATCTGTTCAAATCACAATCACAATTTTGCCTTTTTATAAAACTCGTTGATTAAATTTGTATTGAAGTCTCATTTGATGCGACATGATGTCTCATTCTGTGTATCTTTTGTACTAAGGCAATCCAGACAGAATCTGAGCCCTCTCCTGGTGAGTCACTTGGAAGTGTTCCCCTGCCAGTAAGGGCTGACTCACCAGTGATCGATGGCAGTCCTTTCATAGTGAGTCTCTTGGAACTTCACTTGGTGAAAAATCTGAATGGAATCTGCCACACTGCATGAAAGAATTACCACCAACAGGAATAACTCCACATCCTAGCAAAAGGCTGCCAGTGTAAACTCTGAACTGAATGAAGACTATGACAGCACCTCATAAAAATAAATGGCAGAAACAAAAATCCTTCAGACATTTTCAACATCAAAAAACTAGAACAGAGGGAAGAATGACAAACTATTCAACCCCTATCTTGAACAAACTCCTGAAACTTAGAGGCTGGAAGCCATAAGAGTCTGCATCACTTTGTCAATTGGCTTGTCATCTGAATAAGGAATATCTTCTGACATACTTCGTTTTGCAAAAGAACTTTAGAACACTTAATTAATTCGGGCTTTTTTTTTTTTTTTTTTTTTTTTTTTAAAGTTGGTGATAAAATAATTCCCATTGATACAAACCAAATGAGAAAGGTAGGAACAATTTACTATATGAGAAAATGGGGCTTGATCTGAAAAGTAAAACCTTTTTTTAAAAGGTAGCTTTTCTCTCCTTCTGGATCGCGACATTAATAATAAAAATATTGCAAATCAGGCCAGTGAAAAACTAAGAATGCATCATGTTGAAAGATTTTAAAATGAATTCAGTAAAAGACTTATACACACACACGGGTATGTACACACACACACACATAAAAAAAAACCTGCTGTTAAGGAAGCCTTCAAAAGCCTACTGGTAATGGAGACGGACGCAATTCTCATGTAAATGGAAGGACATTATATATATAGGGGGTGAGTATGTGATACTCCCTTATAAATTTGGACCTGACTAAATAAATGAGGAAAGCAACAGAATTAGGGTAATTAGCAGATAGGAAATGGTGAGTACATTGCCAACACACCCAGTGAGAAAAACATGACAGAGGAATATTTCTAGTAATTGAATATTTTTAGTGAGTCTCAAAGGAACTAATAATTAATTATGAACAGTAAGGAACCTAAACTTTGTTAAGTGCAATTATTTTTAGAAAAAGTAACCTTTGCATCCCCATTTGTTAGATTTCTTTCCTGCATTATTCATAAATTTATATACATCTGTTAATAGTATGACAGAAGGTGTTTTGGTCATTCATTATATTCACCTCATTTGTACTGGAGTTTGAACATCTCTCAAAGCTCTATTTCACTGTGTTGCATGTATGTCACAATTTATAAACTATATAACTGCCATGACTTCCCTATAGCCAACATGAAGTCTATTAACTACAGGTTTCTCTCTCTCCCCTCATCTTGGTGACAATTTTTAAAAATTCCTTCTTCTTTGCTTCAGGTTTTCTCAGCACTTTTCATCTCTATTCTTATATTTTCTAGGTATTTGTAATCTTTTTTTTTTCGGTAAGCTGCATATCCTTCCTTTATTTTTCTCCCTTGACAGTAACAATTTATTTCCTTATATTCCTTATATTCCATTATTTACTTTCAATGTTATGTGCCTAAGTAAAATATATACCTTCTAATGGAAGGGAGTTTCCAATGGAATCTGTTAGAAAGTTGCGCTGATACCTGAAATGTTGTTTGATACATTTAATTTTTCAGTCTATTTAAGGAAAGGAATGAGTAGCTGAGATGACAAAGCTGGGTAATGACAAGAAAATATGAACTTAAACTGCATTTACAGACATGATAGGAACACAGAAATAGTTTATAAAATACAGTATAAGTAAAGGTAAACCCACATACAGGCTCTCACTGGAAAGACTAAACAAATGATGCTTTCAATAGCTGAAGAAACATAAGAGAGAAATTAACAAAATGAGAAATATGACATGACATATAATAATACAAGAGGACAGCACAAAAAAAAAAAGAAGAAAAAGAGAAGCCATCTGGCACAAGAAAATAGTTTCTTTGGAGCAGCTGTTCATATGACTGGTACCCTGTCTTGGTCCTGGTAACATGCTTTTTCAGCTATGTCAAATCTTTGCCTGGACTATTTTTTGAAACTAATAAGCCTGACATCCCACTGGAAACTGCAAGTTACTTAGCATGCTGCAGCTTCAAGATCCAATTCTTGAAATCACTCACTACCATGAGCTGAAAGCCAAAGAGAACACACAAAAAAAAAAAAAATAGTTTGTTATAAGCTTGAAATAAGTATTCAGTAAGTGACTGTATTTTTGGCCACAATCTAAGATAAAGAGTTTGGGACTAAGCTAAATCAAACAGGAGTTTACATTCATTACACAGTTCTTCTTGTATTATCTTCTCTTTACACGCTTTGAAATGTTAATTCTTGTACAAATGCTCAGTTTTTCTCAGTTACTTAACATGAAAGTTAATAAATACTCCCATAAGCAGAAAAAACATTTTATAAATCAATAACACAACAATCTTTTCAAGACTTTGCCTCAAATACCATGTCTGCTGCTGATCTCGCATGACAAAACTAAGTAATTTGATCAGTAATTAGAATGATCGCAGTATACACTTTTTCTAAGAGGCATCAAATGGACACTGCACATATTCTCACCTTTAGAGAATGCTCTCTCTTAAAACAGTTCTAACAAACAACCAAAAATATTGAGGCTCAATACTATGAAATCCTGTATGAAAATGATCTTATCTGTGTGAAGAATTACTGAATATCAAAGATGCAAAGCTAACATTTTATTTTGTTCAATTCTAACATCCAGTTGGGTCAGCATCATCAGTTCAGCTTTTAACACTTAAACACCAGATTACGAGAGATTTTCCTGGACTTTTCTGCAGAAAAGTCTCCAGGAAGCTTTCCGCACATCAAACTAATTTCCACATCCTTATCCAAAATGAAAGCAGAAGTAACAAATTATTAATTGAAGGACCTATCTACTGCTGTAATGTAAAGAGTACAAGAACAGACATTTTTTCAGAAACTCTAACTGAAATATGACACAAATTTCTAAAAATGTGTTCTAGTCTGTCAATAAAAGTTTATCAAAAAGAAGTCCTGCTGTTCTATCTACTTATACTAGGACTGAAATGGGTCCACAGTGATTAATTTGAACTAAGTAGAGAATGTACAGTATATGGTTCAGTTATTGACCCACAGCACTTTCAGGTTCCTCTGAGAACGTTAGGTCTAGTGGTTCCAGTGCTGATGCGTGAAATGTCCTAACAAACCAGAAATCAATGCAGAGTGCACAGTAAACAGACACAGTCAATGAGCTATTCATTACCATTTGCAAACCTTCAGTGTAATTGGAGTGTGGTCAATTTATAAACAGTAATCAACTGTGGCTTTATTTAATGTCTTATATAAAACAACACCGAAGATCCTCATGTTTTATGTAGTCATAAGAACATGAAACAGGATGGGTAACTAATTAAGATACCTGAATGCAATCCTCCATCAGATATCGTATCACATTTGTCTGATCTCTAACAGACACTGTTTAGAAAACATCTCAGTACTGTAGCCAGCACATAGTTCTTTCTGCGTGCAATACTTTTATTAGGTGGGTTTTTTTAATCAGTAATTAAAACCAAAATCCCAGATGCATTTTTAAATCAATTGTTGTCTTCAGGATAGCAATTTCTGCTACCAAAAGAGGGCACACAGAGGATGATGCACATACTAGAAATAACGAATGTTTATTCTTGCTTACTTACTGATAGAAACCTTTTTTTTTATCACAAACCTAATTAGAGCCAGTAAAGGACAAAGTTAGGCTTTTCATTTCAAATTGAAAGCAAAAAAACCCAAACCCCATAATCAAATAAACATCACACAAAATGTTTGGAAAGCTTCTAAAAATAATTAGTGCATGAAAGATGACTAGCTTCAATACTGAACAGTCAAACATAATTTATTTCAAAATCCTGAATATAAAGAATAAGAAAGAGCAAAGAGACTGCATGGTACCATTAAGTTTAAAGTAAATTTATTTGCTATACCATTCACCTATTTCTTCCTACCCGAATGCAGATGGATTCAAGGCTCATCCCTCCTTTTTGTTCAGCTTGCTTCAATTTAATCTGCTGGGCATCCAGAATGGCTATGTACGTTTTCAGTTTGGAGTCCTGCACATTTATTTAAAAAAAAAAAAAATCTCTTCAGTGAACTCCTTGAGTTCAGCATGATCAGCAGATATAGAAGATTGCAGTGCCTTACACAGCACAGTTCACCAATGGGAATGTTTTTATAGTCTTTATTGTGTATACACTGAGCAAACAGAAATCACATGGTGTTACCACACTGCAGAGTCTAAGATAGGTAAGATACCATACTTCATTTTACCGCTAAGTTAATTGCAGCCATGTGGCTTCATGGCTCAATGCACAAGCAGAATGAACTTCTCACTGCCTGAAGCTTTAGCCAAGTGAACTTGATAATTTGTGTGTAGGCATTATCCCAGACAGTGGCAGCTTCTCTAAGCATAAGCTCGAGGGAAAAAGTGAAACAGAGGGAGCTAAATGAATTTAAGAAACAGAAGACTGAGCAACTTTGATTTACATAAACCAAATCATTAAGATCCTACCTAAATAAAAAAATATACCTGATGTCCAACTATTTCTGAATAGTCAAATACAAATTTTTCTCAATTAGATGAACACTCATCAGCAGTGTGCCCTTATCACTAAGAAGGTAAACAGTAGGTTAACAGTTGCATTGGGCAAGCTAGTGCCAGAATGTCAAGAAAGGTGATCCTTCGCTTCTATTGAGGCCACACCTGGAATGCTGGATCCAGTTCTAGCCTCCTCAGTACAAAACAGACTATAAAGAGTACAGCATATGGCCATCAAGATGATGAAGGTACTGCACTAGCTCTTCTCCGAGGAGAAGATGAGAGAGACAGGACTGTTCAGCCTGAAGAAGAGGAGGCTCAGGGAGATCTCACCAATATCCATAAATACATGAAGGGAGGGTCCAAAGTGGACAGAATCAGGATCTGCTCAGTAGTGCTCAGCACTAGGACAAGCGGCAATAGGCTCAAAGTGGAGCAAGGAGGTTCCCTCTGAACACCAGACAGCACTTCCGTGCATTGCAGGTGATGGAGCACAGGCTGCCCAAAGAGGCTATGGAGTCTCCTTGGAGATCTTCAAAAGCCACCTAGACATGGGCCCGGGCAAGCAGATTCAAGTGTTCCTGCTTGAGCAGAGCGTTGGATAAGAAGGACCCAGACAGCCCTTTCAACTTCAGTGATTTCATTTCTGCTTTCAACTTCTCTCTGCCAAGTATTGCTCCGAAAGAAAAATGTTTCTAAAACACATAATTGCAGGGACTGAAAGGAACCTCAAGAGATCATCAAGTCCAATTCCCCTGCCAAAGCAGGTTCCCTACAATAGGTCAGATAGGTATGAGTCTAGAAAGGTCTTGAGTATCTCCACAAAGGAGACTCCAGAACCCCTTTGGGCAACCTGTTCCAGTGCTCTGTCATCCTTACCATAAAGAAGTTCTTCTGCATGTTTGTATGGAATTTTGTATGTTCCAGTTTTAGCCATTACTCCTTGTTCTATTGCTACACACCTCCAAGAAGAGCCTGGCCTCATCCTCTTGCCTCCCAGTTCCCTTTAGATATTTATAAATATTAATCACATCCATCTCAGTCTTTTTTCCCCAGGCTGCACAGACCCAGGTTAGTCAGCCTTTCCTCATACAAGAGATGCTCCAGAACCCTAATTATCTTTGTGGCCCTCCACAGGACTCCTTTTAGGAGATCCCTGTATTTTTATTTTTATTTTTTAACTGGGGAGCTCAGAACTGGACACAATAGTCTAAATGTGGCCTTATCAGGCCAGAGGAGATGGGAGAGGATCACCTCCCTCCATCTGCTGGCCATGCTCTTTTTTTTGCACCCCAGGTATATGTCTGAATCTGAAAGGATGAGTTGAACACATCAGATTTCATTCAGATGTTATGTTCATGAAAAAGAAATGTAACCCAGCAAAGCTAAACTAATCAAAAAATAAACACACAATGTAAGAAACGAGACTTACCTAACCCACAGGATATTAGCAACAACTCAAAAGCAAAATGTTAAACTTTATCTACAGGATTTTATATACTAGGAATGAATAATCAACATTGTCTTTCGAAACCTTGCACTTAGATTTCTTCAACCAGCTAAAGTTCACATCACTTCAGACTAAATATATACTGTATCATTGTTATGTTGATGAAGATTATCAGCTACATTATAAAGCCAGAAAACTAATTTGCTCATTGACTACTAGATCTGGAAACTGTGTTATTTCCCCTGCTACATATAATCTAGGACTACCTCTACCTTTCACATTCATCCTCATACTAACTTAAACTGCTTGCCACTCTTGGTAATTGTTACTAGTTTAATTATTTTAAAAATACATGAATTGGCTGTACTTCCATGCTATATAGATTTCAAATTAACATATCCCTCATTAGAAAAATATGTTATATACTTTTCAATATGGTTTTATTAATGCAGAGGACAATTGAATAATTTCTAAGCAGGAAAGAGAAAGAGAACTAAATAGCAGAACTTTTTCCTCTTGAAAAGATTTAGGATTTAACTTAACATGGATATTGATGAACGAGTCAAAGAAATAATATGTAATCCTGTTCTGTTGTGACTCTACCCATACAAACTGCAGTTTTCTTGAAAGAAATGTGAAAGCTTGAAATATAATTTCATTTTTTGCTCATGTGTTCAGCAAAAACTCAAAGGAGGAACACATACATTTCTTAGAGTGACTTGGGAAAAAACATGGCAGAGACTTCAGAGAAAATTCTCCAGTTTGAGGTCTTTTATTCACTTTGTTTTATAAGATGGAATTATCTGGAAGCTATATACTACCAAATAATACTTGGCTTTTGTTTCATATTGTTTCATATTTTGCCTTTTTCAGTGTGTCATGTATATATTATCTATTTTAATGCTAGACTTATCTATTTAATTCTAGATAATTCCAAAAACATAAAGCATGAAAACCATAGCAAGCTATTTCAGAAAATGCCAAGAAAATATAACCAAATATTTCAAAATTCCCTATGAAGATTAACATCCGTGAGGATGGATTTATACACTCTATGAGAATGTGATTTTGAAGTAGTTTATTGCAATGGGTTTAAATTGAGGTTTAAAGGATAGTACTGTTCAGCTGAAATATTATCAAAAGCATTCTGGTTTTGTGACTGCTCTATTAAGAGATTAAATTGACATTAACAGCTCAGAGATCCATGGTTGTTTTTTTTTTTTTTT
>JACDJE010000102.1:824810-934182 GCA_016647715.1 Pavo muticus | reverse complement strand
ACTGAGTCCTCAGTAGAGACGTCGGAGCACATCCAGAACAAGGCCACAGAAATGATCCAAGGGATGGAATGCCTCCCTGCGAGGACAGGCTGAGATAGCTGGGGCTGTGCAGCCTGGAGAAGGGAAGGCTCCGGAATGAACTGAGTGCAGTTAACCTCAGTGCGGGGGAGCTGAACCAAATGGCATTTATGGGTCCCTTCTAACTCAAACAGTTCTATGAACAGTGGAGCACAAGAACAGGCAATAAGATGGAGAACAAGAGCTGCTAAAGACTTTGACATAGCTCAGACTCTCTGAAACAGTAATACAAATACAAAGATGCTCAAAGAAGACTTTTGGTGGTAAAAAATAACTTAAATAGTATGTTTCACTTAATACTGCTGGATGATCTAATTCCACTCATATTTGAGTGTTCTACAAGAGAAGCAAAGTAGACAAAACAAGATAGAGAGAAAAAAATATTTTAAAGAATGTTCATCTTGAAACGTGCCATGTTACTACATTAAAACAGAAAAGCTAGAGAAAAGACTGATATGCATGCTCAAGGAACTCTTATTATTATCCTGACCACCCAGACACAACACTTTCTGAGAATATTATGTAGTTGATATATAAGAATTTATCTTTTGCTGACTACATTAGTGATGATTACACCAAAACTTCCTTTTTATGGTGCTGTTTTTTTGGGTTTTGTTTTTTTTTTTTTTCCCCAAGAAAGCTTAATTTTATTCTAATCTTTTTGTGTAACAGGTATCAAAGTTACTTAATCAGTGCTAAAAAAAATATGAATAATCAAATTTAGATTCCTATTTGTTAACATCAACTTACACAACAAGACATCTAAATATGTTATTGTTTCTTGTTCAAAAAGCAAGTTTAGAAACAGGCTATCTGAACACCTCTCCAATGTTAGTCCTACCACCATTAGAATACTTGTGGACACCATGAAAAATGAAACCAAAACAGAATTGTTAGTTGAAGAAGTGCTACATGGATAAAGTTTTTGACAAAGCTAAGAATAGCATAAAATTACAGTTTAAAAGTTTGAGAACCAAAGTATCTTGCAAAGCTCCATGTTACTCGTACTAAGTGAAACCAAGTTAATCACTCAAGACAAGGGAGGTTTTCTGTTCAATTTCTCCTTATCTGCCTTATCACACAGTAAATATTCTGTTATCATTGCTTGTGACAAGATCAAAGGCTTTGTATTAAAAGAACAACTCAAGCTTCAACAATTTCAAACTACTCTTGGCTTTGATAAAGATTTGTTTTAGTTTGTTTACCTGCTGCAGCAATTATTTACAACCAAATAGACCTGTGTTGCAATACTGTGTTACATATTTTATTCCAACAAATAGTGAGTAACAAGAAGCAGTTTCTGTGTTGAATGAATGATCTATGATGACAGAAAAAATGCAGCACGGAAGAGGATGGGCATAGGATGGCTCCATACCCCAGGCCCCAAGACCACAAGCAGCTATTCAATGACCACTTACTTGTGGGGAGTACAACTTTGGGAGCTGAGTTAAGATCAACAACAACAACAAAGCAAATATCCAGCTTGGATAAAGCATATAACACACAATGAATCTGCAAATAATCAGGAAGAACAGATGTGTGTGGAAAGAATAGGTATGGAATTGGTGTCAGAAAGTATATAAAAAAAACTCCAAGCATATCCAAGAGTGAAAAGCCAGAAGACATGAACTTTATCAACAGCAGTCACAATGGAAGATATAGGATGCCTTCCCTCTCTACCTTCACGGGCCACTGACTTTGGGATTTAAAGGAGTATTGAAAGGCCAAGCACAACAAAGAGTAAAGAACAGATAAATTACAGAAAATTATTAGCTTTAATTATTATTCAGCATTATCAGAAATAAGTTCTAAAAAATGAGTAATTCATACTGCGTTAACATCACTATAACTAGATTAATAATACTCTAATTAGACTGTTAAGATTGTAATTAGGCAAAAAACTCTTGGTGTCAGATATAAAGGTTCAGGTATTTGACCCATGTAAACTGTGTAAATTGTCCTGCAACAGCAACCAGGAGGTAATTTAGGTACTAAAAGAAAAATGGTAACTTTTGCAGAAGAAAACTGTTCAAGCTCAAATGGGGATCAAAGCTGTTTTCAGATTTATTAATGAGAAATAATCTGGTGAAAACAGAACATGACTTCTGATTCAGGCTTACTTTGTATATATACACACAAGCCTTGAAGATCTTAGAGATCTAATTCATACCAAACAGTAGAAATAATTACAAACATTTCAAGACCAAAGCTGTAGTTTAAAACAATTCATAGGTCCCAGTAAGGACAGGGCTCCATTTATCCACTGTACATAGCACAGGCAGATGCAACCATACTTAATGTGCAATTCAGGAAAGAAAGAACGTCGTTATAGCTAGGGTTTGAACAACAGACAACTTGAAAGGTGAGGCAATACTTCCCCGGAAGCACTGTGTTCTCTCTTCAGTTTCACAACTTAAAGGATTCCATAGGTTTCCCTTCCTTAGAATTAAAATACTGCATTTTATTTGCACTTTATTTTCCACATTATGTAACTGTTTCACCTAGGCAGTTTATCATCTAAACTTAGTCCATAAATAATTAAACCAGCATTACAGGAAATTTATTATGTTTCTGTGTCACATTCAAAGTTTAAAAACTTAATACTAGCACACACATATCAAAGTGAGCTAGCAATACATATGTACATGCGTGCACATTCAAGACAACCATGCTCACCCCTTAGAAATTAAGGCCTAAAACTATTTTCAGGTAATGGAGCTACATCAAGTCTACTTAATCTCTTCATTGAATAGTATTCCAAATGACGAATGACTTTATAGCATTGATTTTAATTTGTTGAGATACGTATACTAGTTTTCAAATCTCTTTCTATACCACAGCACTTTACGAATTCAGAATTAATTTTACTGTTTTCCCAGCTTAATTGCAACCATTTTTCATTTTCACAACCATATGTAGACTTGTATGTATACATACAAACTAGTATCAACATTAAGAAATTTGCTTTCCCATAATGACTCATAGTAGAAGCAAGAAACTAAGAATTCAACATAAATAATAAATTTGTCTGAAACGGTCAGAAACAGTTTGACAGACTAGATAACATGCAACTGTGTTATTTTCAGAGCAAATACCAAAAAGACATCTGGATTTAAGATGTTCTTAAGGGTATTTATTTATGAATAAACGTATGACAACTTCAAAAGGCAGACAGTAATACTTTCTCCTGTACCTAAGTGACTTGCAAACCACTGGCTTTATTCTGAGATGTACTGAGACCTACGGCTGCTTATTTGTGCACATCTGCATGATGCAGCAGGCACTGTGGCCTATTATATACTACCTTGAAAAGTAATCCATATGCAACTTTCGTCTTCAGTGAAGGAAATTGGAATTTCTGGCTAACATTGAAGATAGGGTGGCTTTTAAGAAAAACAGCATATAGGCTTAAGATCCAGGCAGAAGGTACAACACAGGAGAGACAGATGGTGAGGAGAGAAACTGGGGCGGGGGACTGAGTGGCATGTACCCTTTGAATAAACCTTAGGTGTACACATACTTTGGAAATAAATACGCTCTGATAAGCGTGAAGGGGAAAAAATGAACAAGTTTCTCTCAGACACCTCAATCAGAAAAAAAAGAAAAAAAAAAGCAGAAGTTATAGAACTTACAGAAGTTTCAGTCAAAACTAAATCCAGGCATCCAACACGAAGACAGCTTCCTCATCTTCAGAGAAGGAAAAGCTTAATTTATGCACTAATGACAAAGGGATGCCTTTGAACTCCTAAAAGCCTCAACTCAAGAAATGGTACTCTCTTTTTCCCCACAACATGACTTGCTGTTTTACATGTAATGTAATAACGAATGAATGAGAGAGGCAAGAGAAAGCAGGAAAAAAAGGGGGCTTTTTTTTTTTTTTTTTTTTTTGTCAGAAAGGGGCAGTAATAGCTTAGGATACACAAAAAGTAATTGGTCAGATTTTGGAGCCCTCGATAGTAGTAGTGGTTGATTCTGAACTTGAAAGTTACTGATTTACTTGATTAGGCAATCTGGTGGCCTTCTGTGATGGAGTGATGGCACTGGTGGACAAAAGGAAGGTAACCAATGTCATTTACCTGGACTTGAGCAAGGCCTTTGACATGGTTCCCCATCACATCCTTATCACCAAATTGGAGGGATGTGGATTTGATGGGTGGACCACCTGATGGATAAAGAATTAGTTGAAAGGTTGCAGACAGAGGGTGGTGATTAATGGTTCTATGTCCAGGTGGAGGCTGGTAATGAGCAGTGTCCCCCAGGGGTCCGTCTTGGGACTAGTGCTTTTTAACATCTTTATCAGTGACATCAGTGATGGAATTGAGTGCACCCTCAGCAAGTTTGCTGATGACACTCAGCTGAGCGGTGCGGTTGACACAGTGGAAGGAAGGGATGCCATTCAGAGGGACCTCAACAGACTTGAAAGATAGGCCCGGGTGAATCTAATGAGGTTCAACACAGCAAAGTGCAAGGTTTTGCACTTGGGCCAGAGGAATCCTAGGCATTTATACAGACTGGAAGGAGCAGTCCTTGAGAGTAGCCCTGCAGAAAAGGACGTGGGGGTCCTGGTAGATGAAACACTTAACATGAGCCAGCAGTGTACTCTTGCAGCTCGGAAAGCAAATGGAATCCTGGGCTCCATCAGAACAGGGGTGGCCAGCTGGGAGAGGGAGGTGACTGTCCCTCTCTACTCTGCTCTTGTGAGGCCCCATCTGGAGTACTGTGTTCAAGTCTGGGGCCCACAATACAAGAAAGACAGGGAGCTGTTGGAAAGGGTCGAGAGGAGGGCCACAAAGATGATCAGAGGGCTGGAGCACCTCCCCTACAAAGACAGGCTGAGGGAGCTGGGCTTGTTCAGCCTGGAGAAAAGAAGGTTGCGGGGTGACCTAACTGCAGCATTCCAGTACCTAAAGGGAGCCTATAAACAGGAGGGGAGTCAACTCTTTGAAAGGGTAGATAACAGCAGGACAAAGGGAAATAAATCTTGTTAAGTTGAGGGAGGGAAGACTTAGGTTGGATGTCAGGGGGAAGTTCTTTACCAAGAGAATGGTGGGGTGCTGGAACGGGCTGCCCAGAGAGATTGTTTATGCCCCGTCCCTGGAGGTGTTCAAGGCCAGGGTTGGATGGGGCCCTGGGCAGCCTGGTCTAGCATTAGAAATGGAGGTTGGCAGCCCTGCCTGTGGCAGAAGCGTTGGAGAGTCATGATCCTTGTGGCTCCTTCCAACCCGGGCAATTCTGTGATTCTGTGTAATTGAGTGCTAAACTCCTAAAAGAGCTGTCAGTGCAGTCATTGGTGGCAGAGATGCCATCTAGATCTTAAGGATCTATGAGTTAGGCCATATACATTATACATTAACTCAGCTGTAATCAACTCAGTTAAATGGTTAACATTGAGACAAGACTCTGTGAAATGAACATTTCAGTGAAGGAAAAAGCCTTAAAATAAATCAAAAGTATAGATTCATAGAATCACCAAGGTTGAAAAAGACCTACAAGTCCAATCATCCAACTATCATTAATAGTTCTCACTAAATCATGTCCCTCAACACAATGTCCAAACATTCCTTGAACACCTCCAGGGTTGGTGACTCCACCACCTCCTTGGGCAGCCCATTCCACTGTTTTGGAAAAGTAGTATTTCCTAACGTCCAGTTTGAATCTCCCGTGGCACAATTTGAGGCTATTCCCCCTAGTCCTATCACTAGCTACATGAGAGAAGAGACCAAAAAAAACTAAACCTACATTTTCCTAGTCTGAATTTAGAACAAAGTGTAATGTTATGTTAAAGCTGTTATGTTAAAGGTCAGTTACGGCAAAAAACTATTTTAAAGCTCATCGACACAAAAACATTTACTGCTATATTCAGCCTTTATGAAAATGAGCAAAATGATGAATGACATTTTGATCACAGAGATAAATATGCTCAGAAACTGGTATTATGCATAGTAAAAATATTATTGAATACTTTCATTTTTAGTAATTAATTTCTTTTTTAAAAGAAGCCTTAAATTCTGGGAAAATTACTTCTAAGTGAAGAAGTGATACAGTTTGAATAGGCAATTAATTCTTCATAATTATGTAATCAGTATATTAGATCTTCATGGTTGACTCTACTTAAGTACACAATGAAGATCAAAAATACCAGTCTAGTTAATGCATGCAACCAGATACTTAGTTTCCTCTGATAGTTGAGCAAAAGTGCCTACTGCTTTTACCGATGATCAAATCAATATATTTAATATACGTACATTTTCATAATTATGTTTAGTTTACCATAGACATTTCTGAAAATCAGCCGATTATATATAAAGTTTACAGCAATTGGAACAAGGGTAATTTGATAATTTTATCTTTCACTAAATCACTAGACTGACTGCTCTTGCAAAGCCTATTCACTTAACTGTGTAGTATCATTAATCTAGTTGATGCTAGATTGTGTTTATCAGTAGATTATACCACTCCAGACTAGACAGTTTTGTCCATCTCCAGACTTGCTCATGCCAACTCTTCTTTCTGAAAACTGACTGAAAAATTTTGTGAAGACCATATCAGCCACACATCACATCCCACTAAAAGACTCAGTGGACAACAGCATCCAGGTTGACAGCTTGCAAGTCATCAGCAGAATATAAAAAGAAAAATATCCTTAAGAAGCAAGGATGTAGCATGACAACTCTGGTTTGCTCTTAAAGTTGTCAAAGAAAACACACACTTCCTATATTAACTGACATGATGAGTGGTAATAGATTATTTAAACCTAATGGCATTCTGTAATACACATATATCTTCAAGTGTTTTTACATGCTATAGGGAGTCACCATTCTACATTTCAAGACTATTTTCAACTGCTTAGAACTTTGTTGGTTTTCAGCTTTCCTAAAAGAAATTAGAAAACACTGGTATTATTCACAAATTTCAGTTCGTACATAGGAAAATATTGTTGCTCTCTCATGTCTAGAAACAAAAAAGAATTACTTTAATCTGAAAAGGCCTAGTGCTATGGTGCATCTATTTATTGCACTGACACAGTTTACAAATGTTCCAGTTCACATCTGTAGTTAGTTCGGCATCTTTTGGCATCTACATTCTTCAATGATTTTATCTACACAGTCCAACTATATATGAAATACACGTTCTTTCTAGATGAAAAAGATAGGCACCCCATTTCCCACATGTATAGAGGATGAACTAGCTTTTCCTGGCACTTCTTGTGACTTTTAAACTACCATCAAAATATCAAATCCTGTATGTCATGGTATCTAAGCAGCAAATCACAGAATGGATAAGGAAAGGCAAAAAATCCCAGAGCAGTGGTATGACGAAGTTTTACTGGAATCATAGGATTTATGGGATCAATCTCTGACAGGTTTGATGGAGTACAAACACCAAAGAGCAGAGATGGAATGAACTAGCACTCATGAGGAGGAAGAGTGGAATCTAAAATATTTTTGGATTGTGAACTGTTTACATTTTCTGACTTTTCACAACTACAACCAAAACAGTGCTTTCTATAAGTAGTTCTATAAAAATAGGAGTAACTTTAAGAAGTAACGTCCTAATTCTCTAGAGAGCCTCCAAATTCAATGAATACTTGGTAATTTTCATTGCTATGCCTATAAGATTCACATGTAATTTGGAAATAATATTACCACTGTAAAATTAATTAGTAGAACCTGAATCATTCAGATAATAGAGACATCTTCAAATGGTCCATTTGAAAATTAAAGTTTTTTTATTAAAGAAAAAATTTCTTCACACGTGCATTACAGAAAGCCTGAAATCTTGCACTGCCTGAGGATCTAAAAGATATGTTGAAAAATTAAGTGAATATCAACGTTTATTTCTGTCCCTTGCTTTTACTTCACATCTTCATAGTTTCACCAGAGATGATCTCAAATTGCTATGGGTGGCAGCTCTCACAGAGTTTCAGTGATGTGTATGTCACCTTTACCCCATCTCTCAATCTTCACTGAGTAGAGAATTTCCGATAACAAAAGATGCATCCTAGCAGATAAGCACCACAAGAAGCTTAAATACAGTTGCTAAAACATCTCCAGCTTTAGTACTTCCTGATTTTGGAGTGCTTGACTTGACGGTTTGATGTTCTTTTAACACTCCTAATGGACATAATAACCTATTTATGCTGTATTTCACAAAGACAAATATCCAAACATGTATCTGATACTAATTAGCCATCAGAGTTTTGTAATGTTTTGCATTATGTTATACAGCAAATGACAAATAGAGCATTAGAGATGCCTTATATGATTAATGTAAGACATGTCTTGTTATGCTCCACTGTATCTATTTGAGAAGCCATTAACACAAAAGTGAATGTAAGAGCTCAGGTTGCATCGTTTGCTAACTGAGATATTTAAAATGATGTGAGACACAAGTAAGACCACTTGTAATAGTTCTTGACATATTTCAATCATCAACACATTATTTTTACTAAAATAAAAATTTTATTGATCACTTAAATTAGACTTATTTCACAGTATCTAAAATAAGCTTCCTATTCTTAAGTGTGAATTCAATCAATAATTTAATTCTTCTAAAAACCTACTGCTTGTAGACTGCTTACAGGAATGAGGCACCTTATGTTCCCAAATAATAGATTCTAAAAATCACACAGATTTTCGTACTGTTTGCCTAATATAGTAGTGTGAAACTTTATCCTTTAGCTGCACTGTTAAAACCTGTGGTTTGGTTTCTCCACTGTAGCTTACTTCATGCAATCCATATCTGGACTGAGTAGAATTACTACAGATATCATAGTCACACATCAAGAATATGATTCTTTTCACTGTACCATCCACACTTTAAAGTAACTAGCATTAATCTACATTTACAGTGCAATTCAGCTGTCAAGGAATTTGCATACCTCCCTAAATATTATAGAATTTAAGCACCATTACAGAGTGGTTTCATCTCGCCCGACTTTTCTCTATAGCACTATGAATACTTCAGAGTCAGAGCAGATCACGTATAACTACTCCAGGCAAGTAAGAAAAAAAAATATAAACTACACATTAAGTACTTCTTGGGGAATCCTTCGTGCCATGACCCTGTGATGTTTTACAGTACATTATAAAATTTGCATGAATAAAGGGAGAAAAATTAAGTTTAAGAAGTCCTCGTGGTTTTCTAATGATTAAAAACACAACAAAAACCCAACCCAACATCCTGCAATATCCTTACTAAAACATACGCAGAGCATATAACTTCGTGGTTTTATTTATATGTAGGTTTTTCTTTGTTCTTTTTGTGGTTTTTGTTTTTAATTTTGTATTTCAAGAAAAAAAAAACCTATTCTATCCACCTGTGGTAGATCATTATGTATCAAAGCATTCTACTCGCATCTTATAGATATTATTTTCTATATATTTATTAAAACAAATTTAAGAAAATTCATTAGTGTACTTATCCTCCAATTAAAGGGATACATCGATAGTCACATTCATGGGAATATGAAAAACAGCAAACAGCGTATTTTAGATATTAGGAGGAAGTTTTTCACACAAAGGGTGGTGACATATTTTAACAGGTTGCCCAAGGAGGTTGTTGATGCCCCATCCCTGGAGGCATTCAAGGCCAGGCTGGATGTGGCTCTGGGCAGCCTGGTCTAGTGGTTGGCAACCCTGCACATAGCAGGGGGGTTGAAACTAGATGATCATTGTGGTCCTTTTCAACCCAGGCCATTCTATGATTCTATAATTTTTAACACAATGCTTAAAAGGGAACATTTCATTTCTAAGCTAAGATAGAAAACAATTCAATATTTTTAATTCAAGTCATTATCTTAGTTCATAATTTAATCTATAGATTAGTGCTTAACAAAAGCTGAAGTCTAGCAATCCCTTTCTGATAGGTACACTGCTGCATAGGTTATAGGAAGAAATAATATTTAAGAATTCTCACTTTAAAGAATGTTTAAGACATTCTAAGAATTCTGTTTCTAGGACAGTTTATGATAAGAACAGCAAGATTAAACCTGAGCTGCCTGGATTATCCCAAGACTTTTCAACAAATTTGTTTCCAGGAGAATGCAGAAATGCCATTGCAAACTGTTTCAAGATGCACAGTTCATAACTGTCAGTTGTACTCAATTTTGAAGGGGTCCTGAGGTACAAGCATTGAACTTTCAAAACTATTACTTATTATCTGTTTGTTATACCAGAGCAATTAATAGTAGTTCAAGCCCTGTGCCAAATGGACAAATATAGTATTGATTAGAATAAGACAAAAGTATTGTTTTAAATACTTTCATGGCACTTGCTACCTGAAAAACGAACGATCAGCTGATAAGTCTTATCAATAGAGGTCCATGACTGGAAAATAATTAGCAATAAGCTCCACAGTCATCTATCTTACCAGATGCAGTTTGTACTTGTGAAGATTTAGTAACTTTTTTTTTATTATTACTTCCTGTCATCAGGGCACATGAAGTACACTTCATACTTGGGATTTTGAGTTTTGAGAAACAGCAATACAAGAGGAAGGCAAATAAAGTCAACAGAAGCTTCACTATGAACAAATAAAACTGTATAATATTGTTAGGCAATATAAAAAAAGCAAAATCTGTAAACTTCAAATTAATTTTTTGACTTTTAGAGAATGGTTCTGCATTTTTTCTCCCTTTTCTCTACTCATTTATAGAATAGAACATTCTTTCAAGGTGATGTGTTCATTAATGTTTACTACAGAGTAAGCAACGTTCATGAAGTATTCCAACCCTTAAATGATAACTGCCATGCTTACCCTATTAAGGAATAAATATTTTGTATTCAGAGCATTTATATAATGTACAATAAATATGAAATGCTACCATGGAATAAGCAGCAGAGAAAGCCAAAATTGAATACTGAATACTTTTTCCTGAAGTAACAATTGCAATTTTAAATATAAATCAATTTTTATACTATCTTAAAAAGAGCCAAAAGAACATAAACCAACAAGATTGCATTTAAAAACTGTCCTATGTGCACATGGGAGTTGAAATAAGATTGTATTTGTAATTATTTCTAAGTTTAATTCTAGTAATTTATCAGTCCAGCCATGTTACTTTAACGAAGCTGCTTGTACAGAGGATAGCAACTTCAATTTTCTGAAAAGAAACTTCAGAAAGCAACTTCAATAATGGAACAATGCATTCTAACTGTCCTAATAAGCATCAGTAAACCTTGGCAAAAACTGTTCTGAATTAAATAACTATACTAACAAAGCTTTCTGCCATGTTACTCTGCATAATATTGTCCATGTAAAGAAAGAACGTCTTTGTGCAAAATGTATAATCATGGCTGTCATTTAGTAGCTCCAGTAATTTCTGGAAAGCATCTAACATAACACTTAGTGGCAATAATTAATAATTACTGATTCCCTTAACAATGATCATTAAGAGCAGCAGTGCAAGCATTACTAAAAATGTCAACATTATCGTATGAAATAAACTTTCACCAACTTATAGAGGGAGTTGTTGATTGCACAGCATAATGTAAAATCTTTACAAGTTTAGTAATGGATACAGTTCTCTTCCATAGCTTTTGTAGTCTCCAGAGATAAACAGTTTAGAAATATGAAATTCTTTAGAGGAAATAAAAATACAAGTTTTCTAACCTTGGCTTATGAATTATGTTGCTCATTAATTGCTTCTTCCACTGTACTATGTTGCCACAGGCGGTCTTCCTATATTCTCATTTTGTAACTTGAAATATTATTGTCAAAACAGTATTTGTGGGAAAAAAAAAATAAGAATGGAGAAAAGACTGCCTTTGAAAAAGTGGAGCATTTTGATTTTTCAGATCTCCAAGCATTATTTAAGGCTCAAGGAACTGAACCACACTTTATCTAAAACAAAGACAAGATACTGAGCATCTTCTAAGGCTCATGATTCTATCCTATGGTCTACCTACTCAATTTATTTCAGTGTCACACTTCCTGAGACTCTTCATCCTGTGCAGAATCTCCTGTGGGACTGACTTATTAAGGCTATGACAGAGTTGGTATTACAGTTCCATCCAATCACTAATGAGGACCTGAGTAAGCTCTGTAAGCATGTAAGTTTAAAACTTATGTGACACTGGAAAACAGAAACTTACCCAAAACTAATAACTTACTTCTATCCCTGGAAAACATAAAGTATCTATCTATATCTCCTTGTTTGACTAGGCAATTTTCTCTTGAAGAAAAATAAAATTTGGCATTTCTTCTCAGGACTTCTAATACTTTTGACTTAAAAGGACTTCCTGTGTATTTCCCTCACAGTGAGAATTAGGATAGGGTCTTACGTCAAAATATTATTTCTAGATTATATAAATTAAACATATACCACTAAAAAGTGACAAGAAGATTAAATACACATGAAGTTACACAGCAAAATTAAGCTTGTAGTTGACTGTGTTCCAGTGAATGAAGTAATACCAAATTGAATCATTTTCTTTTCATTATTATTAAAAATTTCCTTGCTTTTCTCTTAAGAATGATCATACTAAGAACTTACACCCAAGTAGTTACATAGGCAAAGAGCTTTATTTTAAATGAGTGCTATAAGTCACTTATGATTTGTTTAGTTAAGCCCTTCTTAATAAGACAGCACACAAGCCACGATCTTCAAAAAATCAGTCAGTGAACTCTGAATAAACTTACTTGAGTCATTATCCTTTAAGCACAATGCAAGAACATTATTAGCTAATACTGAGAACAAATTATGTTTAAAAGATACAGAATAATACAAATTCATTTACTATGAAATGACTTTAATAACTTCAACAAAAAGATAATTTCTTCCTTGTCTCATATCATTGTCATCCATGCCTCTTTAGACTTCTCTTACGGATACAGAATTTAACAACAAATATTTTAAAAAGCATAAAATAAAATTGAAATATTGCATCTATTGTTTCATATACACATATACATTGCTTTTTGATTAACTTACACTCCTTCAGTAGCTCTAATGTTTATTACCTTTTTCAAGTATTATGAGAACCATTTTGTTTTTATGCCATCACTTACACAGCACTGCAGATCATAAAGAATACAAATTTAAATAAGATTTTTATTTGCTTTCAACTGTGAACTATTTTGACTTATACAATGTAGCCTAATGGAATTAAAAATGAAAAATTTCCTTCTCAGTAGAAAAAATATCTTATTATGAAGTACTAAAATAAGTAACTGAAAAGCGCAATGCACTAATGCTTTAACAAAATATTTTTATTTGCAAAGAAATAAAATTATGAGATGAGAAAAATTGTTTAAAAAATTTCTGGAAATCTAGTTCAATAAAACAGTTACATCTCTTGCTTTTGTGATGTACTCCATATACATAAAAACCTTACAGAAATATGTAGCACATGGTCTAAGAGATAGGAGTAAAGGACAGGTACTCAAAGATAGCTGAGGGAGGCCGGGGGCAGAGGCGGGTTATGGAACAGTATTAATCTATACATTTATATATGTTTAAGTTAGGAATAAAAAGATACCAGTTTTTACCCATCAGTATGGGCTTCGGAAAGCTGGTGCTTCTCCATAGCACTTAAGTATGAGTCTAACTTCAGTATATACTTACGTAATTTACTAAAAGAAGGCAAAGGAAAGTTATAAGCAATTTTTGAGAGGTTAAAACTGAAAACCAATTTAAATTCTATTGTAAAATTGACAGTATTCTGTCAAATTCATATTTCATGATCATCATGGAAATTGACTGACATCCCATGAATCCGTATCACTTGTGCCAACGCCATAGGTATTCGCAGGTATTTCAGGGTGCCTAACATGACATCAGGTGTCTTAATTCAGAATTCTGAAATCACCTGATTTCTTTGTTTCACGGATATCCATAAAAAAAAAAAAGTCTACTATGCCTGCAGAATCATGCCTTCCTGCTGGGATAAGATAGCAGTACATATCTCACCAGTTGACAATATTTTTTACAGGTGTAGCCATAAACTGCTGAAGCACAAGCGAGCACAACTTACAGCAAGGATGCCTCAATGGAGGCAAGCTTCTCTACCCTGAGGCCAGCTTGAGCCATGATAGGAATAAAAGGCAGGAGACCCACAATGATATAGCAAAATATAGCAAAAAAACGTGCCATGCGTGCCCCTCTGGGGATACACAGCCAGCTTATCTTCCATCTTTGCTGACTATCAGTTGATGCCTGTCTATACCTATGATGCAGCTTGCCAGAATCAGGACTGCATGTGAAAGCCAGAAAGATGCTATGTACTTTCTATGAATAGCCCATGGGGGCTTATCCACTGCAGAGAACAACATGCTAGCTGGTAGCAAAAAATGGAAAGATAGCAACAAGACATGTCAGTGACCACATTCACTATGCTCACACTCTCTAACCAGGAGTAGCCCCTTAGCCTCTACTTCTAATGAATTCTAAACTTCTTCCAACTCTCAAAGCCACCGTTTCCAAATAGGAATTTCTCTCACATTTATAAAATCTTGTTGTAGAACTGATACTGGTACTTTAAGTGTGCCACTGAAGCAGAATTGTATGAATCAGCTTTCAGAAATAAATTTATTAACTGATAAGCTGTTTCTCTGCTCAAGAAACTTTACCGTGATACACAGTTCAGATCCTGTGAGAGCATTCAAATAAAGTCCCATCTTCACATACATGAAAAAATAAGTTCTCATTCCTGGAACTGTGACAGCATTATAGCTAAACAATGGTATTTGCTCTAAGGCTAAACCCTTAGGGACACAGCACTATAAAAAAAATTCTTTCATTACAAATACTTCCCCACCATGGCATCAGTGTGCCTATTCCCAAAAGCAGGGTGCAAATTACAATTAACATAGCCTCAAGATACTGTCTCCTGCATAGACACAAATACATACATAGAGACAGAGAAAAAATATCTATATATAACAATAAATTTCAAGATTAAAATAAATTTAGTGTGGACTGGTGACTTTTGAGTGCATCATAATAGCAACACTGCATTATTCTTCATATTATTTACAGCTAGTTTTGATGATTTATTCAGGAGGTACAATTATTTCAGGTGCCGCCCTTCTCTCAAAAGAGCTTTCTAAGAAGAAATCCACTGAGAGTATCAGTAATTTCTTCATGTGATTCTTTATTACTCATCACAGCTTTTCAATATTTATGAAATTACAGAAGGTATGTTTTACTGCATGAAATCTGCCAGTAATATGAAGGCCAGAAAGGTATCTTTAGAAGATGAGTATATATGAGGTATTTTTCTGAGCATAGAATAGCAGAGCTACAGTAATTCAGAGAGATATCTGCAAATCAAAAGTGTTAGAAATATAAAATTGAAGAGGTAGGGAAAAGATTACAAAATAGCATTAATACTATCAGATCCAAGTTTTAGACCGTTATAACAAACATGACTATTAGAAGATTAAGAAAATATATATCACTTTTTAAAGAACCATAAGTGGAAAACTTGTTTTAAATAGTTTATGGAAACAAATTTACTCAACAGCTGCTTAGAAAACTGTGGTGAAATAGTTAGTAACATTTGGATGAGTGTATTGAAACTGCTCTGGAGATGGACAGTAGGTATAGATCACTTTACTTCTTCCAAGTGTATTATCTTGACAACCGTGTCTTTCTTCTGAGAAAAAAAAATGCTGCTCTAGTAAATTTCCTTCTGTTTTCTAATAAAATATTTTCTGTAATCAATCAAACGTTATTCAATGGTATCAGAATAGGTTTGTGAATCTTCTGTGACAATTCTTATCTGCTTTTCTTCCTTGAAGGGGAAAAGGCAATTTTTGAATTAGTGGGATAAATGGAACAATTTAAAAATGAGTACGACTTCTAGAGTTTCCAGATTACAAGTGACTGATGCAAGTAGTAAAGATTGCAAGAGAAAATAACAGCAAAAAGCTCTTGAAATTGGCACATATATAACTCAAAAGGCAGCTTGCTCACAAAATATGATCCAAGTAAGTTCATCCATGATGTTTCTATTCCCCTTTGCAATGTTCAAAATGGATATGAATGCAAAGTAATGCCATATTGGTTTTGCTTCTGTATGCCATTTCTTCACCAACTGACAGAAACAGTTCTGGACAGAGAAAGCTTTTAATCTATAATCCTCTCACATGCAGCAAATTATAATTCATCAAAACAAAGCAATTCAGGATGTAGTTCATCCCTGTTTTTGGACTCTCACACAAAACAGATTTTTTAATGGTTCTGCTCAGATAAAACAAAATCCTACACTTGCCAAAGCTTTTCAATCTTAGAATGTGATCTGAAAAAAACAATTTTAAAATAAGAATTTTGAGTCTTTCATGAAAATCCAAGTGCATTAGGAGTAAGACTTTAAAGCACGATTTTAAGGAGGTGCAGTAATTTATCTTTGAAATAAACAAGTTAAAAGGAGAGCAATGCCAAAATGCCAACTTTTTTTGTTTTTACCTCTTCTGGTAGAAGTAATTGCTATAAATGAAGCTACATTAATGAGAAGAGAATACAGTGAGTCTCATTCCAAAGACTCAAATCGAAAGCAGCATAGTGCTTTTGAACTATCAAGGTGATAAAGAAAATACAAGTAACTTTTTTTGGATTAAGAACTAAACTACGTAAAGAAAAAAGAATAAGATTTATAATCTTCTGAATATCAAACCATGATGTTAGATGTAATATAGTACCTTCCCATTTATGGGACAGAAGAAAGCTATCCAAAGCGTGTCTTAGTTATATATATCTACTATATCTGTTGATATTCTAAAGCCTTTCTAATTAGCCATAGTATTAGTTTTTGTCATCATGATCTTGTTTGCGCAATGTTCCCCAATGTTTCAGATAACTATAATTGCTAAAGGCGCTTGATTTTCATTCACCTAATCAAGTACTAATCATAGTGGCACTTCAATTTATGTTAACAAATCTCTAAATCTATAAAGAACAAATGAAAAAAATCACATGAACAGAGAATAAATGAGAAATGCTGGCACAGTAATCCAGGCAGGCAAACATACGCTACAATCATACAGTGTTAATAATATCAACTTCAGCATCCTGGCTCTCTGATTTCCTAAACATTAAGCCAAATGCACAATAGTACAATTGAAATTCTTGCTCCATTTCTTATATGACTAAAGAATTCTTTTCAAGTTCAGTAAAATCAAGTAATTTGAAACTAAACTCAGATTATGCTTTGTGTTTTTAAGTATCCATTCTGGTTTTTATTTTTTTTAATTCAACTTAACATCACTGTGTCAGTAGAGTTAAACTGTGGGGGACTGAGTCTCATTTCTAAATAGGGAACCACTGTTAATCTATGCAATGTAAATTAACTGAATGAAATTACATTATTCCTTTAAGGTTTAAGTTAATCAACCTATTTCACATAAATTCACTTGTACTGCTGATCAAACCTAATCTACTCAATATTTGAGTGATAGCCGAAAAAATGAATGACTTCAAATAACTATAAAATAACCAAACAGTTACAGGTATAGAAATGCTTTTATTGAGTAGAAGGTTTGTAAATGGCTAGTAGCTACGACTCCAAAAAGATTTTGTATCCCTTCGCTAAGCTGGCAAAAAACAGTTAATCACTGAGATCCCAATTTCAAGAGAACACCTTTTTCTACCCCAGGAAAAAATTAAACTGGACAAGGAGAAAAATGAGAGGAGGGAGAGACAAATGGACAGATTTGCATATTAATGCTACAAAATTCAGAGTTCTGCGTATATTTATAGGGAATGCAAACAAAAAAAAGACAGGCCAATGTAGGCTAATGTAAAAAAATAACAGCAAGAAACGGATGTGGAAAATGATGAGTTTTTTGGAAGAAAGTGTAGCTTCAATAACAGTTTGGCAAATTCTGACTATTAAGCAATGTCCAGATTTTTTGTAGTGGCATCAGATAAATAAAGCAATAGTATTTTGAAAAAGACAATATTAAAAAAAAGCATGAACATTTAAATTAAAATATTTTATTCTGTCTCCAAACATTCTTGTTTATCACAAACATACTACAAAACTAGCAGGCTTGTTTTTGAGAAATGTCAAAATCGCCTTATATGTTATATTCCAGTTTCTATATAAGAGAAAGAGGTAGTCTCTGTGCCAAAGAATGTATTAAGGAAAGATGAGCAGCAGAGCAGTACCTCCGGCAGGAAAAGCAAGAACAGTGGTCTGGATAGAGGTCTACTTCAATAATGACATTTGTTTTCAAGAAATAAGTATTATTAGAAAGAAGCTGCAAAGTTGAAGTTTAAAAGAAATCTGTTATTTAAAGAGGGAAATAATGACTTATTAACAATTAGATTTAAAATGTTATTCAAGTAGTTGGAGTATGCAAGTCTATACATATCACTAATGGGAATAAAAATGCAGAACAATAAATTTGATTGCCTGATATGTATTTTTTTCTTAAATTTGTGTAATTAATTAGTCCTATCCATTGCAGCGATTGCATTGAGAAAATAACTGGCCCCCATAGTTCTTGACTATTGCAGACTAGGAAACCTGGGTCAACTCTCTAACTAAATAAATAGTCCCTTTTGTTTCTTGTAAGTAGACATTTTGTTCAGGTAAATTCCTTTTGGCTAAATGATAACAACAATAAAAACCAGTAACTAATTGTTTAGATGCTGAAATTATCACAGAAATAAATTTTCTTAGAACTACTCCAGAAAAAATTCACTACCCTACTGTATAGAAACAAACAAGTCAAATCAAGATGGTCAAAACTACATGACACTAGTCACTGTAATTCTAAAATCTGGCTTCGAAGGTTCAAAGTGTTAAGAATAAACAGGCGAAATTCCTTTTAAAAGCCTGATATTAAGAATGAAATTTTACAGCTTTACACTGGAAACAAATAGAATGTTCACCTGTTTCCAGGAATCTCACTGGAGTGGAAAGACAATGAAATTTCCTTGAAATTACAGGAATAACATAGCAGATGACTTCCCATGCAAATATACCCAAAGTGAACTCTGTGTAAGTTACTTTGACAATAACTTTACTTTTCAAGGGCAATTGTGGGCAAACAACACAGGAAAGTAACCTGATGTTTTTCTATAGAAAAGAAAAGAAATTCAGACTCATCCATTCTCACAAATTTTGATACCTTAAAGTACACAGGGAGCTGCAATCTAGAGGACAAGTCTGCAATTCAAGAAAGTTTAGAAGCCCTTACAAAAATTGCTGAGGTATCTGTTAAACATGTAACGAGTTTAACTGAACCTTGAAAAGCTTCACATAAAATTGATGCTAACTGACGTATCAAGGATGTTTTTCTGCTCTGCTTTGACAAATAAGATCAAAGAAACATCAGAAAGCAGCTAAAAAGCTGGTAGCTGATAACAGGAGAGAACAGATAAGAGCACAGTTTTTAAATACAAAAAGCATTTTAAAACTTTCATTTGAAGCTAAATAATAGCAAAACATAATGAATTACTGAACACTGCACAGACCTAATTTAAGTCAATAGAAAATTGAAGAAAGCAAGCTAGGAAGACCAAAAAGAAATAGTTCCAGGTGGAAGAAGTAAAGATCAACTGTCACACCCAGGAAGCTAAATTACAAGGCTTCAGAGATGAAGGCAGAAAACGTCTGGAGAGATGGTTTTTTTTGTTTGTTTATTTTTTTAAACACATTTTTATAATTTGAAGACAGCTGAAAGACTATTATGGTGGAAGGACAAAGTTGTCTTTAAAGTTGTTGTTTTAATAATAGATTTTCTTTAACTGGACTCTATGATCTTTCAGTAAACTAAAATTTGCAGATTACATCAAATACTCAGCAGTTTCATACACTGAATATCTGTCCTTACAGTTTTCTCATCCCATACTGGCATATACTAGATTGAAAGAATTGAGTACNTTTTAAGAGGAAGAAACTTTTCTGGGGGGCAATTATTATTAAATTGTAGTTAGAATTTCCTACAGACTTAGTTTAGTAAGTAGAAGAGTTAATTTAGGTTAAATTATGTAGGATTAAGTACACAGAATCAGAGAATTGCAGGGGTTGGTAGGGACCTCAAGAGTTCATTGTGTTCAACCCTCCTGCTAAAGCAAGTTCCCTATAGTAGGTTGTTTGGTCCTGGATCCAAACTACAGCACTACAACCTGGAAAACCAGGCCATTACAATACTAGTATACAGCATTTTGTTTCTGTCACTGCCGGCCCTGTGCTGCCTAACATCTCCATTCATGACCTGCAGGAGGATGCCTGCTCTGAAGGCTTGCAACCAAACCAGCCTAGCTTGAGGGCACAGCAGCCATGCAGAGGAATCTACACAGGCTACAGTTAAAGAGCCAACTGCAACATTACATATTACAGAACTTTCCTGCAGAACATTCTGAACCATGCAGTTTTCTGCTACCATCTGATTTCATAACCCTCCAGACTTTTCTAACGCACAAAGGACGTTTCCTTAAAACTTACATACAAAGAGCTTGCTTTTCTAACATGATTCTTTATATAGAATGTACAGATCTTTGGAGTCAAAAAGCATTGATGTATGAGAGAAAAAACACCCTAATTTATAATATAACATCAATGTGATTGCTTTTCAAATCATTTTGGACTGTACTGTATGATGTAATACAAAACAGCTAGTTACTTTTCTTCCCCGGTTGATTAAATTTCACCTGATAGTCCATATAAATCCTTACCAAAGTTCAAATCACTAGAAAAATAAACTTAGCATTTAATTTCCTTGAAAGCAAGAAGTCCTATTTGTCCTTCTTGTTCTTGCTGTCAACACACAATAATGAGGATTCCAACAGCAGGTAGTCTGCTGTACTTGTACGAGTGAAACCTCTCAAAATACAGCAATATTTCAGAGTGATTTAAAACAAGCTACAGACACTAAGTAACTTCTTATTTTTCCAGCAGTATTCCTTTGCCCTATTCACTACAGGAATAACATAATTCATTTTATGAATGAGGAAATACAGGCAAACAGTGTGGGAAATTATATTCAAGGAAGGGACAGGAAAAATGATAAAGATGGGCTTGAGTAAAACTACACACAAGGTAGATTTCCTACATACCTCTGCTATATCTTTCTCCTTTTGGCTGTACACTCTAGCACATTCTGCACCTTCGATAGTTCCCAATGACCTCTAGCAATTTTGAATTGCTCATGTTGCAAATATACTGAAACGAATTTGTTTTCCTTATGTTTCCAAAGCTCCTATGCTTATATGCTAATTAGAAATAAAATGCTTGACCCATAAAGGAATCGTCAGGAAACCTGAAATGAAGGCATTATCCAACATTTCATGCTCCTTAGTGATGCCATTTTAAATATTTTAGACAGTCTATAAATAATTAAAAACCTCACCACAGCAAATTATGTCCTATTATGCAAATAAATAGCCTCCTCCCTGGTTTCATTAAAGATTCTAAATGACAAGCTGAGCAGCTTAAACATGGCAAGGTATTGCAGGGAGGTGAGAAATCTTCCAGTAATTTTTTTTTAATTGTTAGTGCCAAGTTTCATGTGGATTTTTACTCTAACACTTTAATTTGCATGAACAAATAAACCTTTAATAAACCTTCTGTAAGTGGTGGAATGCATCATTTAATTAAATTTGATTTGTTGTGAAACTACTGCGCTTCATGAATATTTAAGTTACGCAACTCTATAGCAGAAAAAAGCAAGTCTATTCTTCTTTATAGAAAGCTATATTTATGTACTGTCATTTCTGTAAAATCTTTGTTCCATAAACTATGTATACTAATTATAGATCAAGTTTTTACATTTAAACGTAGCCTGTTAAACATCTGATCTGGTTTTCACAGTAGAATTCAGATTTTATTTCAGCAGAAACATAATCCACTTGTATATTACAGTACAGACCACAAATCTGTGCCTGTGCATTCTCAAATATGATAAAAGACATACCAAAACATATAATTTCACCTCACAAAATAAAACTACATTAAATTCCTGCAAAAGCACTTCTTTATATGGACAATAACAAACTTCTAAAGGTTCTTAAAACAATGGATTTTTGAAAACACCAAAATTAACTCCGATTAAGAAAACTGTATTTAAAAAAAATACTCAATGCATCACAGCTCATGAATACATCTAAATACGATAACTTGTTTACTTCTGTTCATGTTTCTGCCTGTTCTTGTGGATACAGTCTGACTTCGGCTACACACTCCTTCCATTACTATACTGCAACAGAAAACCTGCTTTTGATTGCAGTTTATTGCCATCCAGCTGCTCTTAGCCCACCCTACACATCACCTGCAACTTACAATGTTGTCTTTTGATGTCACCTCACCCGAGTAGTGAAACGTATGGGAATCACAAGTGATGTAAATATAGATGCGTAGCAGCAATAAAACAACTGGCCATCAGTTCAAGTACCTTAGAGGAGATAATGTCTCCTTTCAGTTATGAGAAAGTTATCAGATTTGTCAGTAATACAATATTCTACAAGAAGCGAGGCAGCTAAATGAAGACCTAAGTTCCTCACTTTAATAACTTGAAAAGTTTAGCAGAACTATGATAAAATGCCCACCAGTGTTCCTAACACCAAGGCAGGAAAAAGCAAATGCTACACTGTAACAATGATTCAGGGAAATAGCTGACCTAGCCCAGACCTCCTTTCAGAAGCTGCTCTACTCTAAAGCTATTTATTTTCTTTTCCTGCTCCTAGGAGAAAAGCTGAGGTTAGAGACAAAGAACAGACAGAATCAGTTGTTCAAGGGGAAAAAAAAAACACCTTTTCTCTATCCTCATCTAAAAAGACAGTCTCTACACTCACAGTCAATTTGTTACAGATTCTGCATTACATTAGAGCATGCAACTAGGCAATTTGCACTCCGGTTTCCAAATAGAGATACCAGGAGTAACTCAAGCATGCAAACTTTGCTGTATTCTATGAATCCATGTAAGACTGAGCCACATTACTGAGAATCAAGTTTGTTTTAGAGGTCTGCAAATACCTGAACTTGTTTAACTGCCTGTGTTTTTATGTAGATCTTTGTTCACTGAAATCAACAGCAAAGCAGGATTTATCTGACAGGATAAATGAACTATGAAGTGCTGTTTTTGTTTAAACATATACAAGGCATACAACACCAATAGAATAAATCTGGAATAAAAAGAGCAGCAAATTAAACTGGATGAAATGTAATGTAGTAATGTAGTAAATGATCTAAAACTTGGAAACAAGCTTGCTTTTATGAAGAATACTGGTAATAAGCTTCTTGAGAAAGAAAACAGTTATATAAAAAAAGGGAGATAATTTCTGAAGATCTACTTTGGAAATAAGACTCCTTGAAAAAAAGTTCTTGTGAGAGAAAACCAAGACTTAACTATCGACAAGTGGAGAACATAAGCTGTGCATAGCCAACTGTGAATAACTCACAAATGAGGGTGCATTCTGAAGAAATCATTCATAAGAAACCAAATTCAATGGAAAAATCATTATAGATAATCAAGCATTAGGAAAAAAAGACTATCCAGAGCACACTGTATGCCTGAAGAGCAAAGAAGTTTTCAACAGCAGTATTTATCTTGTGCAAGAAAACAACAAAAAAGTGAATATGAGTGACTAACAAATGCAGCTGAAACAAATCAGAGTGAAAAGAAAAGTTATTTATGGGATACACAAGTATTCAAGAGAATAATGCCTATCTGCACATATTAAGGACACAAAGAGACAGGAAAAATAGGTAGAAAATACTGTTTGTGCAAAGCAAAGTGGTGGAAATACTGTTAATTAAACATCAGTTAAACACAGGAAAAGATCTTTATGAAGCACAATAAGGAAACAACTTATGTAATTAAGTTACCCAGGTAAATAGAAGATTATAGAAATAACGATGCAATTAACTATACAAGTGGAGACAATCTTCAAGGAGAAAAATTTAGAACAGCAGTATTTTTGGCTACAAAAAAAAAATAACCCTTACTTCATATGCATTAGGGCATACGCATTATATGCATATGCACATTCATATGCATTATTACGGAGTGGATGCCCTCCTTATAAAGTGGAGAAAAACATCATTACAAACATTAAATGCCAGTATTAACACTCCTATCAAGTAAACATGGTATCACACACAGAAGTCAAAATAAACATTTTATGTTATTAAACTTGATAAGAAAAAGTGCTTGCAACCATATAACACCATCTCACAGTATGACAGTTAAGAAAGATCTTCTGGAGTGTCTGAAAGCAAAGACTTAGGACACTATCAAATCAACTTGACCTGTTAGTGCAGTTTCAGTAAATCATGCATAATAACTAACGCTTAATATTCTCCAGAGTGGATTGAGGTGCATTTTTAGGAAATAGATAGGAAAATCAAGTATGTTTTGTTTACCATGTGCCACCTTGATATCCATTCCTGAAGCAAGAAAATACATGCCAGATTCTGAAAGCCTGCTTTGGCATTTGTGAGTCATTTCTCTTCAGTGCCAGCATAGTTTCAGCACCATTAAAACATATTAAAAAAAGACTTTGTGCAACCTTTTGGCTGTTCATTTTGTACTGCAGCTCATGAACAGTTCCTATCCATGTTAACTGTTTCAAACAGATGCACAAGATACATCAGTGGTCTACAAATATGTTCTTGCATTCTTGTGCTACATACTTCTCAAAAATTCTACGATGAAATATGGTAAACTCAACAAGATTCATTCAGCATAGAAATTTCAATCTGACACTTAAATTTGGTTTCGTATTGGGCAAACTATAAGACCCTACTGTTCTCCACCGAAGTGCCCAAACCTGTCAACCCACAACCCAATTACAATCTGCTCCACCAGCCAGAAAAGAGCCGGTATACATCTTATATACATTCTTGCACAGAGAAACCTCAGGTAACTATTCTCACTTGCAGTGTTCCTGAAATGAAAATCTCATCGCTTACAAAGATTAAGCTGAGCCACTGTTACACAAAATTAGCTTCCTGCAATTTTTGCTGAAAAGGACTCTCAAAAATAATTATTCAATGACTTAAACTGTACATCTATAATAACTGTGTAGAACAGGTTTAAAGATACTTATTTTTTCCCTTTGTGTTAAAACAAGTCAACCTACAGTTTCTCTCTTACAAGAGGTACAACTTTCAAGAATTTCTTCAAAAATTTTGACATCAATATTGTCAAATCTAGTGTCACCGAATTACACCAAATTACTTGCCAAGTCTAGTATTACATTCCTTATTTGTGCTCAGATAAAAAGGTGAATAGTTTCAATAACAAGCCATAAAACTATATAAGTTATTTTGGTTTATGAACAAAACCGGAAAGTCTTTCTTTAAGCAACAATATGCTTTTTGAAAAAAAAGCATGATAAACATAGCAATTAAAATCCTGTGAATCAAAATTGTCGTGTTTGTTCATCATTGTATTATTAATTCGTGTATTTAAACAAATATAAAATTAGGGTTAAAACTGGAACAGTAACTTCTACGTGAAAGAATAAATGTTTGTTTTTTCTAAGTTCCACCTGTGTGAATACTCAAAGAAATGTTCTTGAAAGAGTTTCAAGCTCAACATTAAAATGCAAACGTAGTTTCTGATGAAAAATTCAAATATCACTTATAGTACAGTAGTTGATGCTTTCATTTATTCCATTTACTCACTAATCTTTTTTAATCCCACATTTCTCCATTCCATATACAATAAAAGGATTATATACACCGTACCTCTTACCCTTCTCTGGAGGATAACAGATTTAATTACTGTTCTTCCTTCCATGCCAGCTTTAAAGTCAGCAAATTCTGAATAACTACATAGTGTAATTTTCAGTACAGAAGTCTTATGTATCTGCATTCAGGTGATACAAAAGCACATGTCCTCCAATGTAAAATGTGAAGTTGTTTGCTATTTGCCTCATAAATTGGTTTTAAAAACATGTCCCACCTAACAGTTTTCAAAATTCATTTATAATACAAGTTCTGGCTTATCTTGGAATAAAATAGAAGAATATGAACGAAATTTTTGATTTCAATACCTCCCGACTTAAGACAAAAGTATTCTGTACGTACAACTAACAACATAAAAGAACTCAAGCATAACTGCATAGACTGAGTAGTTGCCCTGACAGAATGCTAGCCCTACATATGTCCTACTGTCTGTAGCACAAAAAAATCCTCCATACTTTGAGATCTACACCACAAAGAGCAAAAAGAGTTCATTTCTTCCACAGGAATTCTGCTACATCCAGAAGTTTACAAAATCGATTTGTTTCCTTCAAGAAAAAAAAAACACTGTAATAATTTAGTTGTTCATTATGAACTTAGCTACAAAGATAAAGTAGTATTTTCTGTCTTTATAACTTCCCTTAACATATTGATACATGCCAGCAACACTAACTGCACTTTAGATAAAAAAGTAAAGAATTTTACACTAGAATTCTTTCAGTAAGAGAAATACTTCATTACTTCAAAAAAAAATCAAGAAATAAACTTCCAAAAGATTAACATAATTGCAGTGTTACCAGAAATGTTTGAAAATCAAAGATCAAGCTAACAAACCAGCAAAAGAACTCGTAGAGAAGAACAGCAAAGGAAGTAGCAAACTAAAACTTAATATTTCTGTAATTGTGTATTACAAAGTACTACAGTCCAAGCAGACAAATCCAAGGTTACATTTCTCTCCGACTGAATGAGAAGGAAGATTTAAGGAAACAGATGCAATTCAGTATGTAGAAAACGTATTTCAATGTTGACTGTACAATATTCTCCCTCTTTTGCTTTTTCTGGAGCTTGAAATAAGGAATTTGAAATAATAAAAAGTAATGAAAACCTATAGCTTTCTCCCTATATTTAGCATCAGATAATATATGGATAAAAGAAAAAAAACAAAATAAAAATGAATCAATGAGAAGTGCGTAAACAAAGAACTTGAGAGTAGATATATGGCCTCCTGAAATTCACTAAGAGACAGAGAATTGAGTTTTTGACTTTATAAAAGCATATATCTGTGCTATCACCATCATATCAGACTTTACACATCCTCTGATTTACACACGGGATAGGGGCCTTCCCATGATAAGGTGTCAGACAGCATAGCTTTATTAGACGGTCAGGGTGCTAGCAGGAGTCTTGAAAGATCCACTGCCTTGAGAGGTGCTGGCAGCACTGCAGCACATATGAACTCCTAGGATGATGAGGCAGTGACTGCTGGGGTAACAGGAGAAGGCAACAGGGGGGAAAAAAAAAAAATAAAAAAATCAAGGGAAGTACTTAAAAGGGATTAAGCAGTTATCCTTTAAGGAGGTGACAAGACCAGCTGCAGTGCCTCTACACCAACGCACGCAGCTTGGGAAACAAGCAAGAGGAGCTGGAAGCTATTGTGCTATTAGAAAACCACAATATAGTTAACATCACTGAAACCTGGTGGGATGATTCCCATGACTGGAGCACAGCTATCAATGCCTACGAGCCATTCAGAAGGGACAGGCAAGGAAGGAGGGGAGGAGGTGTTGATATCCACACCAGGAAAGGAACAGAATGTGAAGAGCTGTCCCTAAAGAATAGCCATGAGCAAGTCAAAAACCTATTGATGACAGTTATGGATTGAGGCAGCAAAGAGAGCTTTGTGATTGGTGCCTACTACAGGCCACCTGATCAAGCAGACCCTGCCAATGAGGCAGTCCAGTGAAATCTCTGGTGACAGGAAAATAGGCAACATCATACCCATTTTTTATAAGAGTAAAAAGGATGACCCTGGGAACTACTAGTTTTACCTCTGTGCTGGGAAAGATCATGGAGCAGATCTTCCTGGAAGCTATGCTAAGGCACACGGAAGACAGGAATGTGATACTGGAGAACCAGCATGGCTTCATCAATGGCAAATTTTGCTTGACCAACCCAATGGCCTTTTACGATGGTGTCACTGTACCAATGGACAAGGGAAGAGCCACAGATGTCATCTGTCTCAATTTCAGTAAGGCCTCTGATATGGTACCCCACAATATCCTTCTCTTCAAATCAGAAATATACAGATTTGATGGGTGGACTGTTCAGTGGATAAAGAACTGGCCGCAGGATTGAGTATGGAGACTGGTGGTCAATGGCTATGTGTCTGGATGGAGATCAGTGATGAGCAGTGTACCACAGGGGTGAGTGCTGGGACTAATACTCTTTAATATCTTCACCAGTGACACTAATAGTGAGGTCAAGTGCACACTCAGCAAGTTTGCTGATGACAGCAAGACATGGGGTGTGGTTGACGCATCAGAGGGAAAGGATGCCATTCAGAGGGACCTAGACAGGCTCAAGCAGTGAGCCCAGGTGAACCTCATGAGGTTCAACAAATCCAAATGCAAGATCTTGCACCTGGATCGCAGCAATCCCCACTAACAGTACAAGCTGAGGGATGAAAGGATTGAGCACAGTCCTGCCAAAAAAAGACCTGAGGGTCCTGTTGGATAGGAAGCTGGACATGAGCCAGCATTGTACCCTTGCAGCCCAGAAAGCCAGTGACACCCTGTGCTGCATCAAAAGAAGCACGGCCAGCAGGTCAAGGGAGGTGATCCTACCCCTCTACTATGTCTCTACTCTGTGCTGGTGGGGCCTCACCTGGGGTACTGCGTCCAGATGTGGAGTCCTCTGTACAAGAGAGACAAACCTGATGGACCGCATCCAGAGGAGGGTCACAAAAATGATTCCAGGGGTGGAATACCTCTCCTAGAAGTACAGGCTGAAAGAGCTGGAGCTGTTCAGCCTGGAAAATAGACAGCTTCAAGGTGACCTCATAGCAGCCTTTCAAAACCTAAAGGGAAGCTATAGGAAAAAAAAAAAAAAAAAAAAAAAAGGGATAGACTTTTTAGCAGGGTCTGCAGTAATAGGAAAAGGGAAAATTGGCTTCAAGCTTAAAGTGGATAGATTTAGATTGGATACAAGGAAAGGGTCTTTTACAGTGAGGGTGGTGAGGCACTGAAACAGATTGCCCAGACATGTTGTTGATACCCCATCCCTGGAGACTTTCAACAAGACCAGGCTGGATCAGGCCCTGGACAACCTGATGAGCTGAGCATGTCCCACTTCATTGCAGGGAAGCTGGACTAGATGACCTTTAAAGGTGCCTTCCAACTCTAAGGATTCTATGATTCTGCATGTTGAACTGCTCTATTCCATTCCATGTTATCAGAAGCAAGATAAAGCTGTATTGTATCCTTTAATATCTGAATCAACCATAAATCATCATAGCTCAATGGTCAACTTCAAGATCAGAAGAGATCGATGCACCAAGCTGAACTGCTTATGCACATTATGTAAAATTGAACAAACTTTCTCCCCACAGAAGGAATAAAAATAAGACTGTGTACAACAGACTTGCAGCTAAAAGAAAATACAGCTCTATAATTCTGAGCAGTGTTTTAACGCAACGTAAGAAAAAGTTATTATTTCAAGAAGAAATATTTCTATTCTAACTTGATCTATGCCCTTGAGAATAGCAGTTCTAAAACAAATTAAGTAAATGCTTTGAGCCACAGGATGTGGGTTTTTTTTAAACCAAAATTAACTGAATTCTATCGAAATGCCGAACTAGCATCAGAAAACTAAATGTGCAAATTAGAAGGAAAATCTTGAAGATGTATGGATAGAAAGGTCAGTTTGCAGTTTTCATTTTGCTGATATAAAAAAAGTACAAATAACATACATGATAAGAAGAGCTGCACAATGATCTCCATAGCTTAAGTAAGTAAACAAAAGCTAAGAGCACCTTCTTCACTAAGAAAAATATGTATGGTATATCAAATTGCCTGTGCTTTTAAAAGGTCATTTCAGTTCAACAGCAGAGAGCATGCAAAGTAAACACAAATCCTGTGGTCAAATGTTTCCTTCAACACTTACGAAAGGAAGTAAAATGTGTAATGTTTTTTATATATATCCTCAACTTGCTATTTATTTTTTATCCGCAGTTAATGCAAACTTCATTATAATTGCTGAGAAATATATCACGAGGAAGATTACAGTCAAGACTTGTTCTTTATATTACAACACTTATCTACTAAATCTTAAAACTTCCATGTGAAAGTTTGTTCTCTACTAAAAGCTTAACTGCACATTAGTAAGTCATTTTTCTTAGACAATTCTGAATTACACTAAAATTTGAAAATGTGATAGACCTACTAACTCAGCCTCCCCAGATCTGAAACCTACATACAAAGATTTAACTCATAAAGACATGTAAAAATAATTTAGCCTGGATTTTTCTACATTTAGCTACCTAAAAATGCATATTGCATTTCTCTAAAGTATAAGCTGGTAATTTATCTTGTTGGCTAAGGATCATGAACTGGCTTAAACTTCAAATACTAATAAAATTTTAACCTGGTGAGAAAATACAGATATTTACATTCTTCTGTTCTGAAAACATCACTTCCACATGCAAAAGCATCCAAAAGCATTACTTTTCTAATTTAGTTGCAAATTCTTCAGCTAAACCTGCTATCAACAAATTACATTACCTCAGTGCAATTTGGATTAAGCCCTAAACAATCACATCAAGTTCTTCATAGAGTTTGCATATGTAACAACTTGATCTGAATGGGAAAAACTTGTTAACACTTAAGAAAACCTTTGAACTAGTGTCTATAATGCAAAATCTCACATGACGTTGATAATGTTGAGATGAAAACCGTTTGAGAACTTGAATTATATTTGAGTTCCTAAAGCAAATAATGAACTCAGATAATAGACAATTTTTAAGATTTAGTACATATTTCTGATTTAATTTCAGTAACAAACAAGAATGCTGAGCCATATTGCAAGTTTCAAAAAAAAAAAAAGACCTTTCAGAAGAATTACTTTCTCAACACAAATTCAAGTAACATATTACATGCTTTTATAATTCATACCTACAGAAATTCCCAAAATCTAAACTGAGATTTCCATCAGCATATGATGTATGTGCAAAAGATCATTTATGCACATCACGAACAGTGATGTCTAGATGAAACCCTTATCCTGGACACAGCTGATTTTGCAACACCACTCAGGGCTATGACATTTTGTGAGTTTGTGCTGTGGACCTCCACCATTGCTTACATAGCTTGTTTTTCTTGTTTAGCAGTAAAACTCTCTTCTGTGAGATCTACACATTATTTAAATGGCCAGACTGTTTCAGTACACATCCAAACGGAAGAGAAATACCTCTAATAGAGCAGTCTTATTTTGTTTTTTCAACATTCATACAGTTTACAGACTGTTCTGGGATGGAGTGTAAAATGAATTAAAAACATACATTAAACATATGTGGCCACAAGGAACAACCACCACCATTGCGTGAAAGACTTCATTTTCTTTAATTCTTTACTTTGCCTGCATATTTTGATATTCCTGTTTAAACAGTTTCTGTACATAACAAAGACGAGGAGCATAAGCATTTCAACTCCCTCTCAGAAATTTTTCTTAAGGGTTTGCTATGGTGTGAAAGAAAAATACTGGTGTTCCTTATTGAAAAGGACTGTCAAGACTTCCTGCTTCCTCTAGCACGAAGTTCCAATACTTTGCCTACGTGAACAAAATTCGTAACAATTTTTTACTGAATGTCATTTAGAAAGCACAAGATTCTCCATATATATTAATATGGTATACCTTAAATACTTCATCAGGTACAAAACATACATTACTGTGTAATGTCTTCAAAACCTCTCAGGATCGTACTTATGAAAATTGTTTTCTCAGTACATCAGAATTTTTCACCGTAATATAGTCAACGTTTTGTGAAAGAGTGAAATGTTTAGACTGCACAGGACTTAAACGTGGCATGATTTTAAAACAGAACAGGAAACCTTAATTTCAATGTAACTACATTACTCAAGTTCAGATGTTGGAAAAGAGCACCAAACATCATACTTCCTTATCTATTCAAGTTTTTTCAAGATAACAGAACCTCACTAAGATCATTTGAGAATAATGAAGCAAAACCACAATTTCAGTAAATGTTCCATGAAATAATTTTTGACTTCTCAATAAAAAAAAATTATAAAGAAATAGTTTACTGCTAAAGACTTCTGCAATGGCTTTTCTCTTACATTAGATAACCCAGTGACACTGGAATGATTCTAGCTGCGCAGAAGCAAATGTAATATCACAATACACTGAAAAAGTTTACAGCACTTATTGTGCTTTATACATACTACAGTTAATGCTCTTAGAAATAAATTGCCTCATAGATTGATGGAAGTGGCAAACTTTAGAACACGCTACTGTTTGCACCCAACTGAGGTCATTATCATTCATTACAGAGTGTGTTTTTTTTCTTTTCTTAGCTAAGTAGCAATAATTTTCTCTAAACAATTAAAGCTTCTGTGTATTTTTTTTATTTTATTTATTTTTTTTTTACCTTTTAAATGACTTTCAGCATTAAAAGTGTCACAGGATCATTTATCCTCTCTTGAACAGTACTTACTTCAGTGACAGTTACTGCTTTTCCCCATCTCCTTCAATCTGAAACTTCCTAGAAGGGATTGAACAGCCATTTTATTGCCTGGATACACAGTATGATGATGCTAAGCACCAATTCTGAACAGTCCTCGTGATTAATTAGTCTAGGAACAGGTTTAACACTCCAAACCAGTGATTGCAGCTTTGCAGTCAAGTAAATATGGCACCGCCACTGCCTACTGCGGATTTCTGTTGTGTTCTGCTATTCCTTCCCTCATTGATTTCTAACATTTTGCTTTTAGAATTTAACAATTAAACAAAGAGCAAGTCACCCCAAAATTCCAAGTGATAAACAGTCTCTAAAACTTTAATGTTACAGAAACATTAGCCTAGGTATTTTTCAAGTGAAACTGCACACAATTTTGAAGAATCATACTGAACACTCAAAGTTACAAATAAAAATCCTCTACTACAGCAATAATCAGTGACTGAAATTACAATAGGCTTACAGCACAAAACGTATGTGCCTTCCTCCAACTGCTCATGCTGGGGCTCCTTCTAGAATGACATTTTTCTTGGATAAACAGGCCGCTACTCTCTTCCCTTTAATTTCCTTTTGTGTGGTCTTTATAGCCACAGAATAACACCTTTGATATACTGAAGACATCTATATGTAGAAGGGAGAAATCTGACTGTGTCTATGAGAAGTCTCTACGTATTTCATAAATATTAATATGCAAGCAGGAAAATATTTGTTTTGTTTCTATATACTAACAGAATAACTGGAAAAGTATTTGTGATACATTATCACAGAAAACTCCATGCTTAATATACTGTGCAAACATTTGTACAGAACTCATACAAATCCTCACTTTCTGAATTTATTGGTAACTACTTTTACGGGAGCCAGACAAAGAACCTACACTAAACACTACAGATTTAATGACTACTTTAATATTATTTCTTAGTTTTTCCTTTATCTTTGCAGTTTAGATTCTTTCAGCTAACTTAGCTGCAAGCATTTTTCTAAAGGGCATACATAGAAGGTGCTGATGCTGCATAAGGAAAGAGGCCAACTCTCAATGACTGAAAGCAGAACTACAATGAAATGATAACCAAGTGACAACATCACATCAGAGCTCACTAATAATAGCAAGGAAAGACAATACCCTAGATTAAATAACTCATTCAGCATGAATAAGCATTTAACATTCCTGTGACATATCCTACTACACATATTAAAAAATGCTGCCTCATCATCAGATCACTCCAAAGGAGGACACTGTTACTGTGATCTGGATTGAAACAATTTTATGAATAGTGCAACAAATGTGAAAGTTAATATTCTTACAAGCATTATTCTGCATAAGGAAATTTTCTATTTTTCTAATTTATTTTTTTAAAAAGTATAAAGTACACTGTCTAAAGTGTGTTCTTCCAGTTCTGGGCAGTTTCTCATGTCTTTTTTATCATATATCATCTACTCCCCCACTTCTTAAAAATATAAGAACTATTTAGTTCTGAAATCTACCAAAATGCTCCAATCAGAAGCATCTTTGAAAAGAGACTACCAGCAACACAGCACATTGAAGCATTCATCTTCATACCATCATGACTGCCAAGAGCAAATGCCAATCAGATATGATTTAAAAAATGAAAAAAAGTCCTGAGAAATTAGAAGTCTGGTTTGTTTGCGACAGTTAAACACTTTTTTACCTCACATAACTCATGCATACATGTAGAAAACTACAGAATGACAACAAAAGATGTAGCGACACTAAAATATAGAACATTACACTTACAAACATAACTAAGCTTCAGACATGCTGCAAGCTTATTTACTAGTATGGACACCTAACTACATCTCGAGTTTAAGTTCTTGTGTTCTGTATAGCCTCAGATCTCCGAGCAAAATTAAGGAGAGCAAGTCCAAGAGCAAACTCTAGCATTTTTTTCTGACCATATCCCCCACCCACTTGTGGCATTTCTCTCTACTCCTCAGTCCAAGATTGCCTAGGGATGTTAGAACTTTGATTTCCAGATCTTACTAAAAGAGTCATCATTTATTACTGTCACCTAACAAAGATTAATTTCTTTCCATTGTTAGCTACATAATACTTCTGCAAGGCATTATGAAACATGATTATGTATTCATATTTATTAAAAGTTAATTATAGTGTATTCCAAAGCAAACTTAAAATTTTATATTTAAAATATTTCATTTTAATTGACTCCATTTTATTTTTTTCTGAAATAATTTATCAGAGAATTGTGAGAAAAATCATGTAATTGTTTTAAAAGCTATGTGTATTTTCCTGCATTTAAATTCTAAGAAGTCATAAGCGTATCAAAAACGTAAAGGATTTTCACTTAAGTCACTGCATCAGTAATATGTCTGTTACTGCAAGCTTTACTATTTATTTTTTTTAATAAATTACCCATGTCATGGCATATGACCTCCTAGTAGTTGGAGAGAGCACATCGAGATTCGCCTTTGGAAATTTGGGAGACCAAATCTAGACACGTTCCTCCAGGTACAGCCTCAGAAATGCAGAATTGGTGGGAATAATTCACCTTCAAACTGATGGATACACTCTCCAAAAGCAAATCAGTGTGCAGTTAAGTGCAAATGTGCCCTGCTGACTTATGTTCACATGTCCACCAGGATACTCAAGGCCTGTTTTTGCAAACGTGTCAGTCCAACCCTAGCTAGTGCTGCTTCACAGAGTTACTTAATTCCACATGACTGATTCCCCATTTGTCCTTAGCAGACTTCAAAGATGTTTTAGCAGCTCACTTCTCTAGCTTACTGAACACTGGTTCAAATGGAAATCGCCCAGTTTGTTGACACCATTGCTGAGGTTGCAGCTCATCTCATTCTTTGGATATTTATGAAGATATTTGATAACACTGGCTGCAGTAACAAGCTCTAAGCAACACCATTAGAAAACAACCAGTTACTTGTGACACACTGTGCCAACGCCCTGAGTAGCTGATCATCCAGTCCTTCTTTCTCCTATTTGACTAAAAGGACATCACAGCTATAGGATACCAAGTCAAAAGCCCTGCTAATTCAAAGTAAGTGAAATTCATCACTCCCTCATTACCCACCAGGGAATCATCTCATCACAAAACTATCAAATTGGTGAAGCATAATTTGCCCTTGTTAGCTATTTCCAGTCATGTTCTTGTCTTTTACAGATCTGTAAACATCTACCAGGAGTATCCTCGTTGTGGCCCTTTAGGAGGATGGGCACATTTGCCAGTTCTCAAACACTGGGAACATTCCACACTCAACATGAACTTTCAAAAGTTTCTGATACTAGATAACACTATATCTTTACATAATATATTCCCCTTTACTTCTGCGTATCAAAAGCTGCATTCATATCTAGTATACACGTATAAAAGAAGCATATTAGAAACAGTAAGAATTCTGCTTTAAAAATTGGCTATGTGAATGTAACATGCATTTCTTATGCTTTATTAAAGCTGGATGCATATTAGCTAGTTGAGCTCGTAGCAGCTAACTTTCTTTATTGTATTGCTAGCTTAAGAAAACTGTGTTTTAGAACTGGTATTCAGTCATGTTTTCGCAGAACAGCCAAGGGAAGAAAAATCCTTCAAATCTTTCATTACAGAGCTGGCCCAAGACTGGTGTCTGAATTTGCAGTCTTACTAAGGAATACTGATAAACACTACTTTGGCCAGAAGTATCTCAGTAGGGCATTACAATCAGTTTAAGAAATAGAAAAAAACCACAACCACAAAGTAGCACTTCTCAAGTAAAGATGATCAAGAAATTTGTTAGTTTGGAACATTATCTTTTTAAATTGACTAGAAAAATACCCATTTTATACCGATACTCAATGTTCAACCTGAACTTTCTTATTTAGCTCACTTCTATGCTCATCTCCATGCTGCTGGTTTCAGGATCTCTTTTAAAGACAAAAAGATTTCTCTCTACATAGTTAGATTAATCAGAACGTTCTTTTGTACTGTATCTAAGTGTGTGCTTAGTAATTGGATAATTTGTCTTTGTTTTCACAAGCAAACTATATAGAATTAGCATCCTTTCCACTAAGACATTTCCTGATACAGATAGGAAAAGGCTTGATGCAAACTAAACCCTGTTTTCAATATGCTACAAGATACACTAAAAATGTGACTTGGACCCTTTGGTTGGGTCAATGAATCAATCCCATTTAATGCACTTGTGTCAGCAGAATACACACATGGCTATCATTAGCATTTTAACATTAGTAATTTGTTGCTTAGACATGCATGTAACGAAATGGAAAGTGCAATTAAATCCCATGCTCTAGGTGTTTTAAACTACTCTTACTTTGCAAGACAATTCAGAAACCGGCTTCCCCCCCACCCCCCCACCCCGGGATTCCCCTTATGTAGGGATAGCCCTGCAGAGCATTGGGCTGAATAGTAATTGTTGTCCCATACTGCTGACCACCAACTTCAGTGATATCGAAAAGCCATTCTTTTCTATTATTCCCTGGCTGTTCCCAAGTGACAAACAGTTCTACAGATTCCCAGTAGCCAAAAGAGCAGGTAAAAGACCTCTCTAGAACTGTGTCATTCAGTCAGTCAATAATTTACTATCTCTGTTATGAAAACAAATACACTGTGCCCCACCTCAAAAAAAAAAAAAATATAAATACACTTTACTTCCCCAGACATTCAATAACCAATGTTTTCTCAAAAAAAAAAAAATTCACAAAAAACTATTTTCCGTCTTAACCTTTTCGATAGTATTTATCCATGAGATATATATGCATTTCCAAAACTCATAAAGCAAATGAAAGTTAGTTTGCATAAGAGATGTGAGGTTCTAATATTCGCTTTGTTGTCACAGATGCAATTCACTCTGATACGATGGTTGAAATGGAAAGTTTCATCACTCCCCTACTGTTATCTCTATCTTCTGTCTCTTTTACTTCAGCAAGAGATTTCAAGCTGAGTTGTCAGTAGGCTAGCTTCATAGTTTGTGTCTGTTTTTGTGATGAAAGCATCATGTAATTCCCACAAGCATATTAGGAATTTGGTCTTGTTTGGTCCAGTAGTAACAGCACTTTCTCTGCAGGGAATTTTTCTGAAAACTTACACCACATCCACTCACAGAACTGACAAGACCAAATGAGACATCTGTTAAGTAACTCTTATGAAGCACTTTAATATCAACTGTTGATGAACTGTTGATGTTCAGTATTCTTGAAGAAATTTCTTGAATGCATAAGGAATTCAATCTGTTCTAGTCTTTCTGTGAACTCCACAAAATACAGCACCTTAAAAGCGTATTCTGAAATTTTTGACACTACTGTATCTTCACTAAGTGCTATTTTTCTTCTATAAGCACTTAATAGACTAAAGTGTTTTATTCTTCCCAAAGAAGAAGAATTAATTGTACTAAGTAGGAGATGTTGATACAATCTATATCAAATGGCAAAATTAATGCACAAATTTTAATAAGTAGTATTTCTCACCAATCAGAAAACTTTTCAGATAACTGATAAACACTGCTAATAGAAAAATAATTACGGGGATTGCTTACTAGTATTTGAAAAAAAATTTTAAAATTGTAAAGTAAAATTTTGAAGTGAGAAGTCTCAAGGAGGCTTGGAGATCACTAAAACTCATGCGAAGTAGGCAAAGAAAAGCAAAAGGGGGACAATAAAGTATCTACCACTATGCCCCTGCCCTAGTCACCTATCATAGCATTTGACATTATTAAAATTATGATGAATATTGACCTTTTATAATGCATTTTGCATTTAGCATCTTCAGCCTTTATTGAGGGACCAAAGACTACACTTTTCACAGCAAGGCTACTTCTCCATCAAAGAGTTCAAAGTAAAGCAGGAATCACATTTACAAATATCTCAAGACTGCCCAGTCACTTGAAAAAAAAAAAAAACAAAAACCAAGATTCTAAGAATATCACATGAAACTCATATTAATGAATAAAAGGTTTTCTTCCCCTAGTTCTAAAACAAAAATGTCACGTTGCATTTTAACAAGTGCTGACATTATTGTCAGCATAGAGTGAAATAAGAAAGCAGAAAATTATGACAAACACGGACTTTACTTAGTATACTTTAAGAGAAACAAAGTATCTGAAACCTGTATTATAAACATTGTATTCTACACTGATTATTCATTTAAACCTTGAAAGAATGCAACATAAATGTCTATTCTTTCTTCAAAAAAATTTCCCAAAGACTATAATGAAAATGAGACATGTATTACCATGACATATGGTCGATTTTACACAAGGAAGACAGGTTATGCTTTACATCAGTGCCTCAAGGAATGCAGACTACTAGTACTGCTATTATCAAGCAATTTAAATCATAGTATAATTACACAGACAGATGGATTGCAAACCCTTTTAGTTTCTTTTCAACATTTAAATTGGAGGGAAAGATAACTTGAGACTGTCTCAGTTATAAAATGCCTAAGAACTAAAGGAAGAAGGTGATAAGATCTCCAAACTAAGCTCACTGGAGACACCTTAAAGAAATCAAAATACGGTATTTTTTATCTGGATATAAAGTATCACAACTTTCAAGAACTAACTCATGCATATTCAGAAAAAAAAAATCAGGAAAGTAAAATGTAAGCAAAGAACTTAGCAGCAGTTTTACTACATATTTACAAACTATATGTTCAAAACAGTCCAAGCTAATTTAACTATTTTTCCTACAACTTTGTTTACTTTCTATAATGCATAACGCACACTCCTTCAAAGTGGCTAGGGAGTGCACTCTCGATAATTATGGAGGAGTTGGAGAGACCTTAAGAGGAAAAAAACTTTAACTATTCCTGAGCAACACACAGGACTTCCATTAAAATCTGAGTCAAAGGGTTGTTCTACAGCCACGAATAGAATATATTTGGATTTTGACAGATTTCCCATATAGGTTTTTATTACCTATCTTTTTTTTTTTTTTTTTTTTTTTTTTTAATTTTTTTATTGGCAACTACCTTCATTTAGTAGCATATTTGTTAAGCAACACAGCCAGTAAATTGTATTGGGTTTATTTTGACTTGATCTTAAAAAATGCTTGAAAACAATTTATCTGCTTACCTGCCCAAGCTTTTGCTATAGACCACTTTCTAGTCTTTGCAGAATTTCAACTAATTTGAAAGAAAGTTGCAAAAATCCATGTTCCTTAAGCTTTCATAATTCTGTATCAAGTTCTTTATGTTTACCTTTATCATTTTCTTAAGATTAACTAGAAACTATGGCCACAGCTCCATTATTTTAGAAATACTTGTTAATAATATTCAAATTACGTTAGTCAAAACACTGTAGCTACGTTCAAATATAGTAATAATAATTACTATTATTACTATTAGTAAAATATTAGTATTACTACTGATAATATTTACCAATAAGAATTAGAAAACATTACTTCAGCAGGCTTTATCTTCCGAAACAGCCTCCACACATTCTTGGTAGCACATGACAAAGCAGTATGTTGATAACCAACAATGCAACAGGACATGTTCAATATGTTCTTCAGAAGGCAAGCTTTTACCAGTGCATGGTAACTTTCTACTGCTTTGCCTTAGGGTGACAAATCTGTGCTGGAAATCTTAAGCACTGTACCTACAGCCAGAAGCCAAGTTCTCTCTGTAACACCTCCACAATACTGGCTTACAGCATGGTACTGGCTAAGAACGTTCCTGGTATTTTTGCTGTGATGTCAGGAATCAAGCAAGGAATAGGAAATGGTGTATCCCGGGACACCTGTGCCAACATAGGTTCAGGATTACTCCCCAGAAGTACTTCTACATTCCTTTATATTGATATATTCAAAAAAGATTACCTCAGCCTATAATCAAATGGTATTTCAGTGCTATTCATCAAGGAACAGCAAGCTATTCCCGTGCATGTAAGTGCAAACATAGAAATGAACTCTAGAGAGAGCCTGTGAATGAATCACCTTAGGACTGTCACAACAGGCAGAAAAGTTGATTTGTGGTGGTGTTGAACTACAGATAAATGACTGGCTAGAACTGCGGTGGAAATGAACTCCAGTGTTGTCTCCATGGAAACATTCTTGCATGAATAAAATAAACAGAAAAATCGGTGTTGAACACATTTCAGGAAGTACTCACAACTCTTACGGGAAATAAAAATGAGAATCCCATCAATTAAGAAAATATCTTGTGATACGACACAACAAGAAACAAAAGTTACCATACCTGGAAAAGAACATGAGTATTAGTCACTCTTGACAATAACTCAATATTGTTACAAAAATGAAGAATTCACCTACTACTCAACTATCCTAAAACTTACTCTTAAAACTGGTGGCAATATTCCCTCATGTCAACATACCTGAAATGATACCATCTTCATTCTGTAACAAATAAACCCACAATCAAAAAAAGTTATAGGCTTGGAAAGTCACAGGCTTTATTTGAAGGAGTTAAAACCTCTTTTAAAAGGTTTATTAGAAACAACATCTTACACAAAAGCTAATAGCCTATGTCATCATTTATGCTAGTATTTAAACAAACACAGATATGAAGCCACATAAAAAAAAGAAATAGTGAAAGCACCATACATTCACAGATTTGCTTCTTTTCTAATCCTACTGGTGTAGATCGCCTGACTGAAACAATACACAATTAAGACAAATGCAATTACATCTTGCACATGCGCAAACAAGAAATTAACATCGGGAAACACGTATGTATTTCTTAAACTGCTTACTTATAACACAGTCTTAGCTTGGAAACTTTAGGTTTATCATACGTTACAGTTTAAAAAAAAAAAAATCAACTAGAAAACAGCTCTGTTTCATCTATGTTTACCAAAATAGAAACTACAAGTTTTGCAACGCTGTCTACAAATAAAACTAATCAGAAAAGAAAAACTTCTGCAGTTACAAAAGCACTGTGCTTCTGTGAAGTTGCCACAGCATACCCACTATGACAAGAAAAGGCCACAAAAGATTTACCTTCTTCCTCACAATGGTAAGGAGAATGAAGTATCAGCCTGACTGTAATACACCAAACACTAACAAAGAAATACAGGCTAAGGTAGAACAGATACACCTACAGGAAAAAAAAAAAAAAAAAAAAAAAAAAAAGACATTCAGGATAGCAGTGAGTATAGTTGCAAATAAGCAAGAACCTGCTTAGAAAAACAGGTTGCATACAGATGAGTTAAGAAAAGTTACAGGTAACTGAAAAAAAGTATGAAGGAAAACATCATGACAGTCTCTCTTTGAGGACCACTTTTCATTCCTTGCTCCATGAATCGTGCACGCTGCATTTTGAGCACTCTTTCCTTGTATCTTAATACTCCCCTCTCTCCTTCAGGAGGCACACAATATACTCAGAGGTCCTCCAGAAGCCCTCAGTAACCCCAGAATCTATCAGTTATTACTTGTAATGTGTTTCCCCCTTTTCACTGACCCTTCAGTTTTTTATGTACACATAAATTGCCTCAAAGGTATCTAGTACCTTTAAGATACATCTATACTAGCATTTTAATTTTGATCACTAATGCATTTCCAAATCACAGCTACTTACTACATCTGAGTTTCTTTTCCAGAAAAATGTTAGAGCATAGAAACTCCTTTAGCACATGTTCCGCTCACAACAAAGCAAAATTGCTTCTAACAGGTTCTTGATGACACCAAGTAAAATACTCACAATAAGCCAATAGTCACATACTGTTGTATGTGAACATACAGAAAAAATAGTCAAGCTCACCCAACTGGTGAAAGTAACCTCTGGCTGTACAACACTTCACAGGAAGCAGCCCAAGTCCCAGAGATGCTCTCCCTTCAGTGGCTGGCCGTTATATGAGCTCAGAGGGGCTACACCCTGGGTCCTCCCTTCTGGTCACCTGTGGAGCACAGGTGCAAACAATCTGCCCGTGCTCCCTGGGCCAGACACAGCCCTTCACCAGGTGCTCAATCAACAGTTCAAAATGGGATCTAACAGCTCCCCAAGCTGTATCTGAAAGGCTTGCACCACAGAGTCATTTCAGGACTAGTTTTAAATAACCTCTAAAGCATCGAAATATTTGGATTTGCAATGATAAAGAGATAATGAAAAGCCTGAATAGTAGAATCATAAGTAATACCTGATTCATGGATTAAATTTAAACAAATTGATATAAGAAAACTACATTCCTTTGATGGTTTTAAAACACGTTTGGAAATTAACTATTAGCCAAACATTTTAATGCCAAATGCATCTCCTGTATACTTTAACAAGTATTCAAAACCAACAGAAACACTAGAATGATTTGGAAGCTTAAAATGACAAATTATATTTACAAAAAAAAATCCTGACTATAATTATTTTAGCATAAACTCCCACATTTTAGTATCAGAAACAAAAACATCTGGAACTCACCTAAAAAGCCAAGAAAGAATTCATAAGAAAATGGAGATCAGTTCCATACTGAAGACATACTGGTTTCCCATCGAATTACATAAGGAAATATACTGCTTTAAGTATTCTATTCAGATCAACTAAAAATGCTCTAGAATACAACTAAAATATTATGAGATATTCTAAACTCCCTAACATGACTATCAAGAATAAATATCCACTCATTCTTCAAATAAATTGGTTCATGTTAATGCTCACAGATGATGGATACATATTTTAAAAGTTTCTGCCAACAGGTTATTATCCAGCTGGGATTTGAATTACCTCATTATTATTATTGTTTGCTGTTTATCCTTGGAGCTAAGGGACATGTATATTCTTCAAAATAATTTTTAAATCAGAATTTCATTAATCATTACAAAATAGCATTATTCTGTTAAAAAAAGGCAAAAGAAACTTGAGTGAATTTGAATTACTATAGGCAAAACGATTGAGCAAATCTCAAATTTCCTTTGTTTTAAATCAAAATAATCTTATTTATAGATCTATGTTCCTAACAGTATAGGATTATAAAGCTATTAAGGTAAGTAACTGATATACACAGTAATCTGTGAATCTATCACTTTTTGTGGGTTTTCCTTCTTGGTTTTTTCCTCCTTTTCCCCCATTCTTCTTTTTGGGTTGTTGATATTATTTATTTTCTGGCATTTATGGTTGTATTTTGGATGTTTCTGGATTATTAAACTTCAAATTTATTGAAAAATTCCTTATATGTATCTGTTAACATGTGTTTCTTCACTAGGCAGCAGTTAGTTTAATATCATATATATTCAACAGGCAGAATTTTTATCTTACCAAAGCAGAAAATATCTATGTATATTTAATCTGTCATATTTTCTGCTCCCAGCCACAGTTTCTTAAAATTTTACATAGTATTACCTCTGAACAACTTTCATGGCTCTACAATAAAAGTGCATTGGGAGCCTTTCTACTCCATAATAATTTCCAGTAACTAAGTAGTAAGAAACATTGTAGGGTATGACATTAAATGGAGACATTAGAGCCATCTTGAAGCTTCAGTACTGTGAGCAGCCTTTGCAGGACAAAGAAATTAACAGGGCAATTTCCTCCCCTGACACTACAATCTGTGCCCAACTAAAGCAACTGTCTTAGAATAGCACCATAGATGTGGATATTTTTGCTGGCCAGTCTGTATTTCTAGAATTCTTCTGGTTAGTGCTCACAGAGCTAACTAGGTGCATATTAAAAACATATTCACTGACTGCCCAAGTAGGAATTAAGTTGCGGTCTGAGTCTCAAGATGGGTGGTGTTGCTTGAAAAGTAACTGTTACGCGCTGAATCATGAATTATGAAACATTATCCTGCCCCTAAATACCAGGTAAAGCATCCATTCCTACCAAGAACAAGCAGAAAAGCTCTACAGCTGCTTGATCAGTGGAGAATGGTTATTATTCAGATCTCACAAGTCCTGTCCATACTCTAGCCAATGTTGCAAACTAGCACATTCAGAGGCAAACACTGCTGGTGGCAGGTGTACAGTCAGAACCCAAACACTGCCAACAAACTTCCCACTGCCTACAGTAGCTGCCATGGAATTTTTAGTGGATACGGACTTATGGGCATAACTGAGTAAAAATATCAGAACACTTTTTTCATAATGAGAAGAATACCATGATTATTTGAGAAGTTTAAATACCAAAGGAAGTTATTCCTTAGAGCTGTAAGGAATAGAAACTTCTTTTTTAACATTAGTAAAAGAACATGTTAGAAGGCTTACACAGTTGGAAAAATAGTTTCCGTAAACAAGTATTGTTAGATATATCTTAAAAGTAGTATGCAATGTGTAGTATAGTACGTCAAGAAGAGTAAATTTTTTAAACATGAAATTAAAGGGGTACACTGAAAACAAGTTATTAAGGATATTATGTAGTCTATATTTAAATTAGTAGGCAAATAGTTTATTGTCTGTTGCATTCAAGGTAACTAGATTATGAACACATTTTCTTCATAACTTATATCAAAATATGGATCAAGAAAAGCTTTCTTACAATTTGGTTATGTGGACAAGAGCGGTCAGAGATTTAAGAGACAACATGAAACAGTGACACTTTCACAAAAGGAATCCTACTCACTGAAGTTTCTATAGACCAAATTAAGACTGCACAAACCTTGTGGGATCTTAAAAGTGGTCCCCCAGATCAAACAAATTTCTGCTCAGTTTCAAAGTAAGGGAATTTACAGTTTAATCTGATGAAGTTTTAGTGAGAAAGATACTGCTTTAATCCACTATTTTTTTTTCTGACCAAGATGTAAGACCTTAAAGAACAAAAAAAAAAAGCATCTAAGAGCACTACAGAGAAATGAACCATTAGACAACTAGTTACTTCTTGATTTGCAGTCTGTCTTCTCACACCCTCGTTCAATGTGATAAATCTATCCTTTAGTATCTCCTTTAACCTACTGGCATAATGCTTGTTTCTTCTCCCTCCCTTTGTTTCCTCACACACTATCAGTGTCATGCCCCTCACTTGTTCTGATGCCAAAAACCACTGGCAGTCATTGCAAGAGGTCACAACTATGACCTGGTCACAACTATGTGCATGTTGATTGACAGACAAAAAAAAAGAAAGATGACAGTTCAGATATTCTTCCTTCTTGAACCTGTAACATAAATATGTCTTTAACCAAGACATTCCATCTAAAATCATCTAGCAGATAATACTGGTGCTGTGTTCATATTTGTAATGAAAATAGTGTTGATACCACAGTGTTGTTCTTGTTGTTGCTGAGAAGATATCATGCGGGATCAAAGTTTTTCTGTTCTTCACACTGCCTCACTGCATGGGAAGTTAGAAGAAACACAGCCAGGACATATGACACCAGCAGACCAAAGAGATATTCCATACTACACGGCCTACATGGAGGAATAGCAATAAAGTCTGGTGGAAAAGAGGAAGAAGGGAGGACATTTGGAACCATAGCATTTGTCTTTCCAAGAAATCATTATTTGTTATGAAGCCTTGCTTCTCTAGAAACAGCTAAATATCCGAGAGCTGATGAGAAGTAATAAAATTTCCTACTTCGATTTTTCTTGCATGTGCAACTTTTACTTTATCTACAAAAATGTCTTCATCTCAATCCATAAGTTTTCTTGCTTTTAGATTTCTGATTCTCTTCCCTACCCACAGCAGGATAACAAGCAAGCAGTTAGTGTGGCGCTTAGTTGTCTACCAGAGATAAACCACAACACTATCTCAGAGTCCTCACCTGAAGAACCTCGTGAATGGTGCCTGTATGGATGCTCCACAGGTGAGAATTCACTTATCAAATTTTCTCATGTTGATATGCTAAATACCATGTAATAAAGAACGCAAAGGAAACAATACTTAGACAGTTAAAGAAGGAATAACAAAAGCTTCTTGAATAGCAGGTAAGAAAGCAGATTTTATCTGACAACATTTTAAAGAATATACAATCATTAAGGTTGGAAAAGATCTTTAAGATCATCTAGTCCAACCATCCACCTACCATAAATATTGCCCAACTAAACCACGTCCCTAAGTGCCACGTCTACACATTTCTTGAATACCTCCAGGTATGGTGACTCCAATACTTTCTCGGGCAACATGTACCAGTGCTTGACCACTCTTTCACAGAAGAAATTTTTCCTAACATCCGAATTGAATGTCCCCTTGCACCACTTGAGACCATTTCTCTCATTCTACCACTGTTACCCGTGAGCAGAGGCCAAACTCTACTTCGCCACAACCTCCTTTCAGGCAGTTGTAGAGAGCGATAAGGTCTTCCTGAGCCTTTTGTTCTCTAGAAGGAACAATTCCCATTCCCTTGGTCACTCTTCATAAAACTTACGCTCCGGTCCTTTCACAGCTTCATTGCCCTTCTCTGGATATACTCCAGAGCCTTGACATCTTTCTTGCAGTGAGGGCCCAAAACTGAACACAGAACTTGAAGTGCAGTCTCACTGGTACCAAGCACAGAGGCACAATCACTTCCCTGCTCCTCCTGGCTACACTATTTCTGATACAAGCCAGGATGCCATTGGTCTTGGTCACCTGGGCACACTGCTGCTTACGTTCAAGGGGTTGTTGATTAATACACCCAGATCCTTTTTTACTGCTAAGGTTTACATCCACTCTTTCCCAAGCCAGAAGCTTTGCATTGGGTTATTTCTGAAACTCCTCTATAATTTGCTCAACATTATCTAACCTATCCTAGTCCTACTCTTACAGGACCTAATGCATCCAGTGAGGTTCAGTTTATGTACCATTTAAACTAGCAGAAACAATACAGTTTATACCACTATAATAGTTTAGCACATCTGGCTTCCTAGTTACAATGTGACCTAAAATATATTCAGAAAGACTGAGGTATATTGTAAACTTCTTGCTTCTAGCAGCTGTCTAATGAAAAAAATAAAAAAATAAAAAGGGGGAAAAAAACTAAGAATACATTTAAAATAACACTGAACTATGCTCACACACCATGTCAATGAACTTGCAAAAATATACTGAATAGTTTTTCATAAATACTCATATTGTATCATTAATATCATATATTTCAAGGCACTCTGTGTGCAGTACTTTCTAGCAGTGTGCTTCTCACAATTTGGTAAGATAATCATGATGTTTTTCCTACTCATACACTAGGAGGAAAAAACCTTACAATTTTAGCATTCTTCAAATCAAAGGATACAAATTCTACACATAGTTCTTTCACTCACATTGTAACTGTTCTGTGCTAGTGGTCTACATAAGGGAAAAAAAATAGTTTTCCCTGAAAACGCTACATTTTAATGAAGTAAGACCAAAAGATTCATCACTTAAAAGACAAAATATAATAAAATATAACAATGTGCTGAAGTACACTAAATACATGTTACACAACCCAGGATTTATTTCACTGTTTTAGATCTCTGGTTCTGTTGAAAGAAGATTCAAATTTCTTTGACAGTTAAATTTGATTGGAAGACTTTTTTCAAGACAACAACATGAGCATTATATTTGTAGATTTTCATTTTCATTTATTTTTCTTAAGAAAGTACTCTTCTGATACTTGAGCTACTGAAATTTGCTGAAAGAAGAAAAGCTGAACTGATATTTAACATATAAACATGTATCGGTGTTGTATAAGCAGGATGCAGCAACAATCCTAGAAGCACTTAAAAGAACCAGGTGTTCTGTAGTTCATATGATCCTCAACTCATGCATGAGAGGTTGAAGAATTAACAATAGGAATTTAACTTCTCACTCCTTAAGACTCCACGTGCTGATTAATCTTGGGTGCATTGTACACCAGCTAACATCCTAATTAGTTGCATACAGACAGGTCAACTACTGTTCTGTTTTTAAAGAAGCAGTGTCTTATCTTCACAAATTACATATATAATCCCACTCGTGAAAAACAGGCAGACATTTCAAATTATACAACTTGCACATACAAGCCATATAAAAATACAAAGTGCTTTCCATAATTAAAACAGCATAAAGAGAAAGTTAGTCTAGTTTCTAAGTCTTAGATACTGCTCTATTATCTCTCATTTAATTTACCTCAAATACTACTACTCTGCCCACAAAGAAACAAAATTCCTTCTGACAGGTTCTTGGCAATATCAGGTAAAGTATTCATGATAAGCTGATAGTCATATACAGAAAGTAGAGTTGAACTCACTCAACTGATGAAGAAGCTCTCTGGTTATGCAACACTCCTCACAGAGCAGGCCACATCCCAGAGATACTGTCCCTGCAGCGGCTGGGCCCTTGTATGAGCAAACAATGCACCTGTGTTCCCTGGGCCAGCCACACCCCTTCACTAGGTGCTCAGTCATCAGTTCAAGATGGACCTAACAGCTCCCCTAAACTACAAATAACAACAGATGACCAGTTGCAAACATCTCACATTATTTCTCTTCTCAGAATCATCAAATTGTAAATAAGCATAACCAAAGTTTATTTAAGGTATTATGTAAATACAAAGTAAGTTCAAAACAAGAACTTATCAAGAACAAAACAAGATTGCCTTTTTTCATCTTTAAGATCAAAAGAATTATATATTTTGATCTAACAGTATCAAAGATGGGGTCATCTCGCAAGAAAATCACAATCTCTTAAGCAAAAGGTGCTGCGGTATATTTCTTTGATTATTCAAATATCAAACATGCTCCCCAAGAAACTCTTTGTAAAACAGAGTAACAGCCCTGCAACTAAACTCTGTCATCACTCAACACAAAATGACAAGGAAGTGACAGATAATGAAGGACAATCTGAAGATGCAGTCACTCAACATTAAACCTGCATTTCCTCCATAGACAGGAACATTCTGCAGGAAGAAGCTCCTTAAAAAGCCAGTTACCTGGCCTCATACACAAAGGCACAGATATGTGATGTGCTTCAGCTACAAAACAAAGTTTGATCAATCAGGTAACAGGAGCTCCTTTTTGAAGATGGGCAGAAGTTTAAAAAGCCAGCTGAATTTGTCAGTGAGCGTAACTTTGTTTTGTTGCTCATTACTTGATGTACTGGGAGCCACTCTAGATAGGCCACAGATCCTAACTGATACGCAACATGCCACTGAAAATAAAATGTCAATTTGGGAAATGCTATATATAGTAGAGCTATTAAAAACTATTCCTACATTTAAGCAGAAGGCAATCCCAGCTTTCACAGCAGCATCATTCGGGTCCAAAACAAACATGATTCTAACTTTGAAATAAGACCTGTGTGGATTCTTTGTAATGAAATTGAAATAGTTCAGATTGATTTCAACTATTCCCTCTTCCACTTTTACCAAATGTACTGGTGCCATCACTGCAGTAAATTAATATTGCAAAACTATGGAAATTCTACATTTTCTCAGAATAGATTCCAGACAGGAGAGTGCTTGAAAACGACAACAGATAAACTCCTTTGTTTACACTATACATTTAAATCTTTTTTATTCTGCTTAACTCTGTCAACATTCTCCAAAACATAGACTCAGTGACTTAATTCTGACTGATTAGAAATCACAACATATTTTAGCCCACTAGGTTATCAAAGTTAGTATTACATAAGGGTAAATAAAATGTCAATTTACTTTATTTTATGGAATTGTGCTAATACTGCAAATCTGATTACGCCAGTCCTACTCACTCAAATTTTATTTCTACTCATAAAATATTTACTTGCAAAATTTAAAGCAAAAAAGAGACTTTAAACTTTATTTGAACTCTCACTCATTTCCAAGAAAATATCATTTGAGAAAGAAAATAGAAAATAAATATTTGAAGAATTCAGAAATGAAAATTAAGTTGAACTTTCATGAATAGCTCATGAAAAAGTAAGAATGTATATCTGGTCAACAAAATTAGATTTTATTTCTATGAACAACAAATAAACAAAAAGTAATAAGTCAACAACTTTCATTATCATGCTTTTAATTTTGCACAGTAGGTTACTTCATCTGATGATTAATTTTTAAAATTTGACACCACACACACGGTGGTGTTTTAGTCTGTTGGTTTTTTTTGATTGATCTGAATCTTCAAGATACCATGAAAATGAATTATACACTCACTGCCTTATACAAACACATTTTGGAAGAGAGGTGGTTTATAAATATGTCAAAAGGGAATCACTGTAAATGGCTGATAACCATCTTTTCCCCTCAATTTTGTAATGGTTAGAACCACAAAGAATGTGTACTTAAATTTGTACAGCTATAGTCTATATTTCTGTATAGAGTAGTTCTGAATGTGGATGAGGTTGCGCTTGGCTTATTTTGTCATAATACGGGGGGAAAAAAGCAAATATCTCAAGTATATTAAATGAGTATGAAAACATTGTGTGTACATTAGAATTACATACAGCCTTTCTAACTTCCCAATTTCAAATGTTATTCATACGTGCTACCAGATTAAGAATGACTGATGGCAAATGAATATATAATAATTGCTATTACAAGAAACAGTTTATCCTCAAATGGAAAGAAGTGATTGAAAACTTCAGATTTCTAAGTGTTCACAGAATCATAGAATAGCTTTGGCTGGAAGGGACATTAAGGATCATCAAATTCCAACCCCCCTGCAACAGGCAGGGTTGCCAGCTGCTAGATCAAGTACTAGATCAGATTGCCCAGGGCCCCTTCCAACCTGGCCTTGAACACCTCCAGGTACGGAGCACAGACAACTTCTCTGGGCAACATATTTCAGCACCTCACCAATCAGTCAGTAAAAAACTTCACCTGACATCCAATCTAAATCTCTCTTCTTTTAGTTTAAAACTATTCGCCCTAGTCCTATCACTATGTACCAATGTAAAAAGGTGATTTCCCTCATGTTTATAAACTCCCTTTAAATACTGGGAGGACACAATGTGGTCTCCCCACAGCCTTCTCTTTCCCAGGCTGAACAAGCAGACTTCTTTCTGCCTGTCTTCACAGGAGAAGTGCTCTAGCCCTTCAGTCACCTTCATGGACCACCTCTGGACCCTCTTCAAAAGCTCCACATCTTTCCTGTGTTGAGAGCCCCAGACCTGGACGCAGTATTCCAGATGGGGCCCCATGAGCCCTCTTCTGATGGATCCCAGGACACCACTGACCATTTGGGCTGCAAGTACACACTGCTGGCTCATGTTAACTTTTTCATCAACCACAACCCCTTACTCCTTCTCAGCAGAGCTACTCTCAAAGAGTTCTTCTCCCAGTTTGTATACATATCTGGGATTACCTCAACCCAAGAGCGAAATCTTGCACTTTGCTTTGTTGAACCTCATTAGGTTCACAAGGGCCTGCCTTTTGAGTTTATCAAGGTTCCTCTGGATGGCATCCCTTCCGTCTGCTGTGTCAACTGCAACACTCAACTTGGTGTCATCAGCAAACTTGCTGAGGGTGCACTCAATCCCACCATCTATGCCACTAATAAAGATGTTACAGAGTACTGGAAACAAGACAGACCCCTGGGGGACACCACTTATTACCAGTCTCCACCTGGACATAGAGCCATTTGTTGTTTGTATATAACTGATAAACCACCAAAACAACTGCTGCCAATACCATCTTACCACCAGTCTGTCACTTACAAACTCTCTATCATCCTTTACTTCACTGACACTTCCAAATAGCTTACTAGGAAAAAAAATATTACCCTGTTCCCAATACTTGTTACTTTAAGTTAGTTAATATAGTATGTTTAGCAATATATACTGTACAAAACAAATTTAACTACAGCAGTTCAAATAGGAAAGTATTTATTCCTTAATAAAATGCAAATGCCTGATCTACTTATATTAAATTAATTCAATTTTATAGTCAGAAAGTCCCACTTAGTTGCAGAAATCTAAAACATAATGTTATATTCTCACTTGAAAAGAACATGAAAATGAACCACAGAAAATAGACCTAAGGGAATCTGAGTAATTAATTTGGTCCATTCTCCTGACTTGACAATTGTCAGGCAGAAAAGTAAGCTATGTATTATATTCCTATATGTCAGCACTGGTCCAAGAATTTTGCAGAGCTGATCACTTAGTCTGTTTTTTTATTTAAATAAATGTGATGATTATTTCTACATTCTGTATTTATTTAAAGTCTTCTATTATTATTTGAAATAGGTGAAATTTAAAGACATTTTAATAATTTCAATATACAAGAAAAAAATCTTAAAAATAATTCTAAATACCATAAAATCAAGGAACAGGAGAAAGGAGAAAAGGAGTAAGTTTGAAGAACTAAATTTTGAACTAAAGATTCTCTGAATTTTGAACTAAAATCCGCAGGCTATAAAAACTGACCATATTATATACACTAATTATATAATTCCTTAATTGCAAATCAGAGAGAGAAGGAGAAGAAAGACAGAAACTTTCATCCTGAGTGCACTGAAAAAATATTCTGAAGAAATGAGAATTGAATTTACAAAATCAAACTAAAAAAAAAAAATTGGAAGACTTCATCTTGGTGGAGACTGCACCAAGAGCCATTACTAAGTGGAAAAATGAAGAGAGAGCTTGAAGAGTTGCTGGTTAGCACTGAGTTTGAACTTATATTCTTATTCCCACTCATTTGCTCACTATTTTCTCAAGACTATTGTAGGGAACTGAGATACTCCACTCTTGACATTAGATTAAAATGCCACTTAAATTTTTAGAATTTATTTAATTAGGCTTTGTGTGTAGGTTCAAGAGTAGACTTAACTTTTGCTCTTATATTAAAAATTATTATAAATATAAATAATTTAATTTATTTATTTAAATATTATTATTTATTGTGAGTGGATGATGCATTTCTTGCTCAAGTTGTGTATAGTATTCACAAATGGGAAATAAAATGATTTGGATAAAACTTCTTTAATTTCTTCAGTGAGCTTCAGAATAGAATATAAAATATGTAACCAACTCAGTTAAAAAGTAAATTTGCTCTTAAAATGGGTCACACAAATATGTTAGTCATATTAACTGCCTTTTCACTCCTCCTTTCCAGACTTTTAATGGTATGAAGTCTTTACTGGAATCCAGGTGACAGACATCATCATAACTGTCATACACTACTGTTATACTGAAATCTTCATTAGAATCCTTATACAGCAGACTGTCGATTGTAGCAATTTTTGACAGATAGCTGTACAAGCCATTAACTCCAGGATGTGACCACAAAGCAGAGATTAGGATTTCTATTTTCTACTAGTTTTCCTATAAGTAAATATATTTAGGAGCAAGAGAAGAATTTTTAAGAAAGCAAGATCTACAAATGAACTTAAGAAATGGAGCAAGTCCTAATGGTTAAAACCTGTCTGTAAGTAAGGACTGATGAACTTTTGTCAATCTAGAAACACTCATTTCTGTGTTTCTCGTCAGCAGGTCTTACATATTATTAGTTCATCAATAAAAATATGACACAGTGATCTGACACTGATAAAGAACTTCACGGAAAGAAAATTCATCTAGGATTATTGTCACCCATGGAAGGCCATCAGTAAACAGGTGAGTCAATTTTCAAGAACCAGAAAGGATGATGCAGAGTTCACAAGACTGAAAGGAAATTACTTTCTTTCAGTCTTCTCTTTCCAGTTACTTATGATGCTGATTGAGTTCTTCATTCTGTTTTGTTTTGCTCTTCAGAGCAGAGGGACAACAATCCATAAATTCTTACATCCCCAGCAGGAGTCAATCCAGAGAGAGTCAGAAATGAGTCTTTCATTTAAAGCAGTGGTAATCCCAGGAAAGTTATGTCGAGCCTTTTCATTCCCAGGTTTGTGTCTTCACTTTCAAAAATAAACAGATATTAAAACTGGTGATTACACGGACACTAGTGTTGGTATTAACACATAACTGATGTTTCTAATCTGTCTCCCAAAAAAATAGGAAAATACAGGATTTAGGAAAACTATTACAACATTCACCTGCCCGGAAAAATGTGCAGCCTCATCATTACTCTTGAGGAAAATGTAGACTCAAATTTGCTCAGACAGAAAAGGGAAGCCTGTTCTCCTCAGCCACTTGCTATAGAAATAAGTCTACTAAAATAGAAACTGGTTATCAGGGATATCAGGTAAATCAACTACTCCAGAATCTTGTGAAGTTAAAACTACAATTCTTAAAAGAATTTGTGCAAACCATATCAGTTGTAATGAGTAAAATATAACTTATTAGACTACAAAAGGTCTAATTTTATTCTTTTCAGAACTTAAAGGCTATATTTTTCATTTTAATCTGAGCTTTTTTTTTTTAATTCTTTCATACTTCCACCCTCCCAAGTCAATTAAAAAAAAAAAAAAACCTACATTTTTCTTCAATATAGCTTTACCTCATGCAGTAGATAAAAGGGAAAAAAAGGTGAGCTATTCTAGGCTACACACTTATGCTGCAAAGGGACTATTATAGATTTACTGCTTGAATGTAATGTCAAACTGCAATTGTTATTGAGGAAAACTTTATAAAAATTTTGGCAGAGAAATTTCAGATAATGAAATTCAGTTTTCAGTGATGTGTACAATACCTGATATACCCATTTACAGAAATAAATTTATACAGAAATACATATAGATGGACACAAAAATACATACAACCATATGTTTAATTATGTTATTTGTGCAACTCTACAAAATGATGCATCATCTGGATATACTAGCCTGTAAATACATACTCTATAATACAGTATTTCTAAGTCAGATTTTTCATCTTTCCATTTTTTAATTTCCATCTCCTTCAGGTGGAAATTGTTTCAGTAAAATAGATAATTGCTTCTTTTTTGCAATGACAAACAGTTTGCCTCAGGTTATGGCAGTCTCAAAAGTTAAGACGAAAAAAAACCCCTCTAATTATCTTTCTTTCTTTCAAGTATTCTTTCATTTCACCCTATTCAGTGGTGTCCATCATCATATTTTTTCATTGCCTGTTCTTTTCTTCTGCATTCCTGTATTTAGTACCAAATTTACTTCCCATCTTCTCTACAATCCAGCTTCCATTTTGGATATAAAAATTTTACTATGGCAGAGGAGGAAACTGAGAATACATGGCAGTGTTATTGCTCAGGCAGCAGCATTTTCAATGATGGTCATAAATCTGCTTTTGTCTATTTTCACTTCCAGAATGACATTCCAGCAAAAATTCTGCCATATCTCAAAATGGAAAACAAAAGGTTGTTTGAGAGGATATATATAAATATATATATATATATATATATAAATTTATATATCCTGACATCTCTAAAAGTCTTAAGATAATGTTATCACTTATTTTCATATCTATATTTTCCATAGTCTTGCCTTGACTTTCACTCCTTATTTGGCAATGAAGTTCTAAAATTGTAGCCCGCTTCTGAAAATGACGAAGCACAGACTGATGAATGGGTGAGAACGCAAATCAATGGTAGCTCCTGCTGATAGCAATTTTTGAAAGCATCAGAAAAGTAACCAATCTTTATGAGTCTCCTTTCACTGTTATCATAAAATTATACTTGTATATCGGAAGGACTGAAAAACAATTTTCAGCCTTCTGTTCAAGGACAGCTCTCTTCTACACCAATGTGTAAATTTTAGGACATCTTCAGCTGCAAAAGCAATGCATGGGTGGGATCTTTTGCTGATTTTGTATGTTTTCTTCTTCATTTTAAACTAAAAACAAGATCTAAAATCAAGATTTTAAAAACCGCACACACACTATGCACAACCATAGATTCATATTTATGGATCCAAGCATACTTAATGCAAATAACCAAATAAGTATGTTATCCAATAACTTTTTTTTTAACAGGTTGCCTAAATATATAGCTTTCCTCCCTCCATCTTTTTGTCCATTTTTTTTTATTTTGACACTACTTATGAGGACTGGGTCTTTGGTTCAGTCTGAATGCCTTGGTTGAAGTAAAATTCTATATGTTTTTTTGGAAAAGCCGGAGAGAGGCCCAATCTCCTGGAACTGGCTTGTGAGACTTCTCTAAACTTTTATACTTGAAAAAAATCCACAAGCACTTTGGTCTTGTTTAACAGTTTGGTCAATACAAATTATTATTTGTGTAAAATTTTGTCACTGCAATAAATAACAATTCACAACTCTTTTCAATATTTGATTACTGGAAATATATGTAAATAAAATTTTATTCTATAGTGTAAAACAGTACTATATGATGTAAAATATTACCATATTAATTATGTACTCTCCTGGAACATTCACACAGCAGAACTCAGCTCACATTACCATCATTGAACACTGTTTAAACAAGGTATGCAGATCTTAAAAAAAAAAAAAAAAGCTGAAATAGCTAGATGAATCTTATAGCACTTCCTTATTGCACTACGCAAAGGGATTTTTAAATGAAAAATAAAAAACATTCAAGAGATCTTAACATTTTTTTGCAATTGATGATGTCATAAATTAAGTTAGAGGCGCAAAATCAGACTTCTAAGTATCTGTAGTCAGCTTTAAGTAAAAAATAAATGAAAAAAATGAAAGCCAATGACAGCTAATGTTAAGCTGTGAAAGAAATTACTCAGATATTCTAGTAAAACCAAGCAATGAGTTGATTTTAAAATGTAATGACAGCACAATAAAACTCTCAACCTAGCATGTACAGGCATTGCCATTTTAATTTTCTTTAGTATGATATTTCTTTGATGATTTGACTTAAAAAATTTTGAAAGAAATTATTTCTCAATTGTTTATATAGATGTCAGTGTACATAATTTGTTATTTATGCTAAGTAGAGGTAATGAGGCAATGAAATATTTATATATGAGTAGACTTTCTGATGAGACAAAGAAGTTCAGTAAATTATTTCAAAGGAATTTTTTCGAAGTATTAGAGGCAATTACATTACATTGTAAATTATTAACCTGTGGTTAATTGTTTTCATACAAATAAAAATTAAGTGTTTGTTTATATCGTTATGTTTAGTCAGTATTTATAGACATGTATATAGAGTGTGTACTTACTGCCTGTTCAGGTACAATATATAGTCTATATCATGTATAATGATATAAGTTTATAAAGTGTATACTTAGAATAAGAGAGTAACTTATAAGCAGTAAAGCATCTTTTAAATTTAGTCTTATAAAATATAAATAAAATGTAATGCACTTAGTTGTATTTAAATCTGAAATATGAACTGTATTTCTTATTTCCAAAAAACGCCTTGTAATCTGAAAATTCTGCTAAAGTTGTAATGAATTAAGCATAAAAAAATAGAAAATTTCTAACTTCCCTTTTTTTTCCCAGTAACTTGCAATCCTAAAGAAGATACACATCATTGCACCTCACTCTTATATTACTTATTGTCTGTTCAGACAATATCATAGAATAATTATGCAATATAATTTTTATCTTTCTTCTGGGAGGTGTGGCTCAGTGCCTACTAACTACACAATTAAATGCACTACCTGAACGCAGATATATTCCACTTCAGAAATTTTTCTATAGTTTTTTTTTTTTTAAACATGGTTTTGTGCTTTAAAAACGCACATTAAAAAAAAATCTCAAATAAGACTGAAGCAAATTCTGATTTCTAATTCTGTTCTTTGTATGGATCATGATTTATTATCATACAAATAAGGATACAAGTAAAAGTCTGGTTTCCAGTGATTTTTTGGAGCATTGTATTGGAACATACAGGATCATCCTATAGAAGTGACCTCAGAAGAACAGACTTAATTTCTTAATTATCTTAATAATAATCATAATTTTCTTAATTTATTTTAATTTCTGATGCAGTCATCGAAGTAACTGTGATCATGGAAGCTCTAAGTGGTTGAAGGGAAAAAGCTAGTCTGGTTCTTCCATATATCCAATAGAGATATATTTTTAGGAGGTTTGTACAGAACACGAGGAAGATATTATTAATATTTTTTTAAGGTATATAACAAACCCATTTTTTTCCATCTGTCATGGAAACAACAAATCACCTTCCTGAAATCATGGTAGGAATCTGACAAATAGAATCTGGTGACAAAGCATTATATTGCTATCCTGTCTTAGAATCCTTCTTCTTCTTTTTTTTTTTTTTTTTTTTTTTCCAATTGAATTCTGCAAGGAGGTAGAATTACTTCTTCATGAAATTCCTTAACTGCTCTAAAATCCATCTTTAAGCAGGTATTGTACTTTGCAAAATTGCAATGAGCTTAGAGGAAAAGAAAAGAAGTCTACCAAGTACTGGCTGTGCTGATACAGCACCATAAGGCCTTCCCAGCAAAGGCACTCTATTTTGTTAAAATGGAAATATAAAATAGAAAAGGAAAATGCTTCTCCAGTACCTTCTATTCTAGGCTAAAGAATTCATCTTCATCAGACCTTTTTTCTAGGAAGTGTAACTCTTTGAAACTGTTCCCAGTTCACAAATACTAGCCTATTCACTAACCTTTGTGAACACCCTAATATCACCTGGATAATTCTTTACTACTTTGCACATATAGTAAAGAGTATGCTTTCTTCTTTCTTATTTCCCTCTGTTTTTAGTGTCAGCATAGTTTTAGGTGTTTTCACTTTCTTCAAAACATTTCAGGTCAACCAGATACGCAAGGCTGTTTTTAAAAAGCTTGTGGCATCTGGTATAAGAAGGACTGTAGAACATCTGAGAACAGAAGATGAAGCAAAGGAACAGTTCATTCTTCTGTAACTACTTCCCTCTTGTTTGCAATTCTAATGTGCCACAGAGAGAAGGAGATAAAATTGCGCAATAGTTTTAAGCCTTGTCTTCATTTAAGGAGACTTAGTTAACAGAATCCAAATACATTTCCTGGACTTATGAACCCCTTATTACATCCAAATAAAGTCCGACTGCATGAAAAGGGTGCTAAAATTGTGGAATACTGCTTAAATACTCACTTAAAATTTGTCTTTACTCTCCTACCACCACTGATGTTTTATTCACATTCCAGATTCTTGAACCTGCTGCTATTCTATGTGAACATTAATCAGGAACTATGGAAGAGTAACCTCTCGATAAAATAGGTTGCTAAACTGGTAGTACATTTGAATCGGAACAGTGAGAAGTTATGGCAAAAAGTACAGAGGAGCAAACTTTAGCTATTCTTTTAAGAATTCAGAGAACTGGGGGTGAATATTCCCTAACTCTAGGCAAAGCAATAAAGAAACAAATTAGTAAGCACAATAGCCAGGGGAACAATAAATACGTCCACTAAGTCAGACACAGTGCATATGTGGCTGATAATTTAACACCATTGAAAGGAGATTACAAACTTCAGTGGTGCAGTGAAATTCAAAGCTCCTAAGAGATTTAGTGCAAGCAACACAAGGTAGCCTTAACAGTTGACAGAATATAACAAAGAGAAAGCACAAATAGCATCGCAGATTTTAGAATACTAAAAGACATGAGGCAGTATGGAAACTAACCATGTAGACATAACATTGCTTTTAGCTGCTTAATCTCTACCCTTTCCAGCAGTAGTTTGGCTGGCAGATGGGGAAAAAAAAAAAACAACAACCATTATGGACAGGCTACTTAAAAAAAAAAAAAAAAGCTTTAAAGTAAGCTTTGACAATTTGAAAAAAATCCATTCTTGTGTCTCGACTCATGATTTAAAGAATATAAATCCCTAAACAAATCTACTATAAAGTAAGATAAGCGATAAATCAAGTGTTTTTGATAGCCTCCTGAACTACTGAAAGCTCATCTCTCAAGAAGAGTTTCATTATTATTACATGTGAATTTCACACATATTAATATTTTCTCCTTCTAGGAGTAGCATCTCAGGATAGGCCTGAGACAAACGGCCTCGTGATAAAAACATAAGACGGCCCAAAAATTATTTGCCATTGTGTACTTGGATTCATTAACTTCTTCTGCCCTTTTAGAATAAAAGTATAGATCTGAAGGGCAACAGTCTTCTACAGTATCACAGGAAAAAAAAGAACTGAAACAACAATTGAAACTAATTTTAATAAATTATGTACTGGCGGCAAAAAAAACACAATACTGATATATCAAAAATAATCATAATTTGATGAACATTTACCAAATGTTTTTTAAAAATGTTTGTTCATGAGACATATGTATGTTTTCTATCAAGTGTTCCCATCACAGCAACTGAATTTTCTTAAATGTTTCAAATGACAATTTCCTACATTCCAAAAGGCTCTCTTACATATCTAATCTTTGTCAATGAAAACAAACAAGAAAACCAACCTCACACTGACAATAAAGCTTTGCAAGAAGAAAGTTATTTAAATAGCATTATCTGCTATTTGTCTTATTCTATATTGCCATTTTTTCCCCACTGAGTGCTAATAAGTGCTTGCTGTTGAGGAGGTTTACTTTTAACATCTGTCACTTGTATCCAGAAGTAGCACCTACAGGGAACTGTCAAATAGATTGTTATTCTCCTCTGTAGCACCAGCAAATCTGTCTCACATCATTTACATACAGATAGTTATAGGCATTCATCATTTCATTATGCTGACTGGCTCACTGTTCTAATGTATAATGTCTCTTTAATGAGCCTCAGAAAATACAATATTCCTTGATTTATGACTGCCTAACTGAAAAATTACACAGATTGACAAAACTCATCATAAAGACTTTTTTTTGTTCCCGCTACCTTGGACTTTAACAATGACTCTTCAGTTAATCTCACGATTTGTTTCTCTGACAAAAGATCAAATTTTAACACCAAACTTCGCAGTCATCGCTGTTTTAATACGTATACTTTCAGTACAATGAGAGAACAGCATAGAATTTGACAAATTAAAATTGATCATTTTTTGTCAAAGAAATAAATGTATTGGACAATTTGTTTCAATATTACTATAAGTCAGTTACTGTAAGTTTCCTAATTTATGTGGAATACCGCTGTACCAGTCATGCACAAGTGACTCATAAATGAGCCAGTTTACATGTTCATGTAAATTGAACTATGCTTTATTGTGTGAACTTCAATTATTTCATATACACAAATGCATACTGCTAAAAATATCTTTGCCATTAAAAACTATTGCATGCTAAAGTATTACAAACATATCTAGGACAATAAACAGAAAGTTGGGAATGAAAGAGGTAAACACTTTGTTCACTTGACTGCACTCAGCTATTGTATGAAGTTTAGTTCCTCCCTCTACATCTCCACATATTTATAAAAAATATCAGCATTCAGCCAGGTCATCAGTTTTTGACTATCTAAGCTGAAAGAGTATGCAAACAGTGTTTATCCAAACACTCACACTAGCCACTAGAAGCAGCAATTTTTACAAAGTGTGATGCTTTGTTTCCAATAAATATACAGCTGGTGTTTGAATGGTTTTAGTATATAAGAAAGTGTTAAGATATCAAAAGCTTTTCCCATAATAGAGGCAAATGAAATGTTTTACTCTGCTGTGCATTCTCCACTGTCTAATATAGTTTGAACTTACACTGTAGACATTACAGGTAGATGTCACTCTCCTTCATCCAACCATTCATTCTCATAAAAGCTGTAGAAATGTACTATAGAGAACTTCCTTTTTATTTCAAAATCTCCCTCCTTCCACAGAGTTCAAATAAACAAGTGCAGATACAAACAAATTAACACTGATATATGTCCTTATACTGTCTGATCTCCTATATAAGCATTGCTTTCTAGTTTTAAATTGTGAAGCCAAGATGAAAAGCCTATCCATTATATATGGTAAAAATGAATAGAGTGTTAAACAACAGATTGCAAGCAGAAATCCCTAGATTCCTCTGAAAAGTCAACTTTAAGGAAAAAAAAATATACAAAATGACTAAAAGCATATTTAAAAGCTTTTTCAATAGATGCAAACATACTATATAGCAGAAAATAAAGTGCAAAAATAACACATCTATTTGACTCTAAATTTCAAATGCTCAATACAATAAAAATTCTTCTTTCTTTTCAACCCACATTTTAGTTACTTTGTAGTGAATATTCCAGTTAACATCAATGTCCACTTTTTAATGATTTCAAAAAGTCAAACTTCTAAAGAACGTAGGTATATTGCCCCCTAATCACTTTGTACCCCTACACATTTCAACCACACAAAAATGACATTCTAAAAAATAAACCAGTAAAAATGTTTTTTAGTCAATAAATCATAAAACTTCCATGATGTTTTTCTATACATGAGATTTATAACTCTGAAACCAGAAAACTAGGTACATCAACTCAAATACCTCTTACAAATAACTGAAAGCTCAAAATTATATGCCTGGATGCTTTGTGAATTCAAAGTATTTAAAAATATCCATTTATTTCATAATAATAATGAGGTTTATGTCTCAACTTGTACTACTGTGATAAAGTTCAATTTTAAAAATACTTAATAGTCACTTTACCAGTCACAACCAATTCTCTGACTGTCCTGACTATCACTGAATTATCTTTCTTTCTATATCCCTTGATATAACTGTCATGAATATAACTAAGAGTAATGACTGATAATAAGGGGTTTCCTACATCTGTTAGTGTTGATGTTGTTAAGCTGTGCTATCTAATAGTGAGAATATAAAACATGGAAGAGATTATAAGTAGATGTTATTGTATTTCTGCTGAAATGGAGAGAGATTATTATAAAGACAAAGTAAATACTGTACTCCATATAGCCCCTCAATATCATAATTCTACTTTTTCCTTTTGTTGACTTGTGATTTCATTGATACAGCTCCCATATATAGTGTAAAGAGTTACCATTTCTGAAAACTGGCTAATAGCATTTGACTCTCAATTTTCACTTCTCCATCTGAATTTAAGAAATGGTAGTGGGGAAAGATCTCTCAGAAGATCTGTCTCCTTTTATCCTTCTATTTTTTCAGTATTTTGTGCACACATACATATATGGCAGCGCCTCTTAGGTCAATTACTGAATTAGCCATTTTATTCATTGAGTACGGAATAACACACTGATAGTACTGAATAACACACTGATAGCCTACTTACACACTGATAGAATCTACTTACAAAAAGGTGTTGTTATAAGTGGATTTAAGACTTCATTTGGTGTAGTCTGCACATGGGAAGAAAATCCAGAGTGTATTCTGATCCTATGATGAATGTTCTGCTTTTCTGGAGAAAAACCTGGGGAATAACAAGTACAGAATAAGTACAATCGTATGTGGAAAACGCTATAATCCAAATCATTACAAACAGTAAAGTTAAAAAGGAAAAGAACAAACAAACAAAAAAGTATGCACTGAGTAATATAATATATTACAAAGTTCATACCATTATTTATCCATATGCAATTATTATTACAGAAGACAAAAGTTTAAACTTTGTCCTCATAGAGCACTCAAATGACCCCAGAGTCCTTCAATCTTACAGCTGGCACGTAGAGCATTTTGGGTTTATTACATCTAAACAGCCATCTGGTGGCCTAAGAAGAGAAACATAATGACCACAAAGTGAAATGACACAGCCTTCCAAAACAGTGCAACCAGATTTTCATTCAACATAAAGAAAAACTGTAATATATAGAACATGTAAAATCAACAGTCATCTTTATTTTAACAGTAGAGCTCATTCATAATTCCTACAAGTTCTTTCATTAGAAACAGAAGAAGCACCTTCCATTCCTTCTTCTGGGTACTATTCACATAGTTGGCAGAATTCTACAGAAAATGACTTAAGAAGTAATAGGAGTAAGGCATAAAGAGGGCATGTTTACACCTCCTAGCATTTCTTACAGGAAGCAGGGTTCAGTGGGAACTTGCTTCAGACCTAAGTATGACAAATGCCTATTCAACGTCTCTTTCAAAACATGTAGTCAAAGCTTGAGGTTTCAAAGCTGAAATATATTACAGATGAACAACTCAGTCCTGGAGTTAATCATTCTTACTTTTCTTTTTCTCATCTCTCGCATTCAAGCTTTGCTCCAAATAAAACCCTCTACTTCTTGTCATATCTAAATCAGAGGTAACCATTTATGCTGATCTCCTTGGTAACAATACCATAATCCTGATTTTACAGGCTAAACAAACCTGGTTACGTCTTCTATCTATGCCTTTAATAATTTTATGAACTATCAAAATGTAAGTATATTCTGTTTTTTTTTTCTATTTTGCTGTTTTGTCTGTTAAAAGAAAAAAATAAAAATGGACAGATACATAAGCTGGATAACTGGATGCTTATACCAGGTTCCTAAAGATTTGTGGATATAGGTTCAGCAGTTTCAGACAGTACCCTTTGTGCATCTGCTACAGATTATCAACCCTGTAAGTGGTTAGGTAGAAATTAATATGCTATGCCTCAAATCATGAAGGGTGATAGAGGCATGAAATGTTTTCAGATTTGCCAAAGGATGTCTGCCAGGCATTTTAACACCTCTTGAGCACTACTGCAGCTGATATGAAAGAAGGGCAAACATTTATGTAAGATAGCAAAAAGTCTGGAACTGGCTACACGTGTAACAGTATGGCATGGCAAATATGCTATCCCCATATTCTTTCCTGAAGTGTTAGAGGTGATTCCCCATCTTGTATTTTTGCGGCTGAGTACCCCTACTTAGTGCATGAGCTCATTCATATCTCTATTATATGTCTAATATTTTCCACTGTATCTAGAATTTACTATAATCATTTTCAACTTGAATAATCTCTTCTGATTGCAGCAAGAGTAGTGTCTATTCTGTTGTATAAACTATTGATGAAATTATTGTATAGGCCTAAACCTAGTATAGACTATTATGAAATTCCACTTTATTTTTTTGCCCAGTGTCATGGTTTGGCCTGGTGTCATGACAAGAAATGAAAGTGGAGTCTTCCGGGAGTTGTAATTCAGTCTTCTCTTTTGAGACCAGGAAACAAGAAATACTGACAGTCTATGGTGCTACAGCATTAACTCTTTAACTCCCAGTGCACTGCATTATGTTATGACGTGGAATACCAATAAAAAACCATCAAACCCTGACATGCAGCTACTGGAAAAAGAGTGAAATGGTGTCCACGACGGGCACAAACTGGAACATGGGACATTCCATTTGAACATGAGAAAAATACTTTTTTACTGTGAGGGTGACAGAGCTCTGGAACAGGCTGCCCAGAGAGACTGTGGAGTCTCCTCTGGAGATATGCAAAACCCACTTGGACACTTTCCTGTGTAACCTACTCTATAGAACCTATTTCAGCAAGGGTTTGGACTTGACAGCTTCCAGGGGTCCCTTCCAACTGCTATGATTCTGTGGTTCTGTGATTCTATGAGTAAATAATGAGAATGTATTTTTTCTCAGAACTTTTATGCTAAATTTAAACCAGTCTTATTTACACCACAGTTTCCTAACCTGCCTAAAATAAATTCTGCATGATTATAAAAATTGAAGTTTACTAAATTCAAGTTATATCATCTCTATTCTATATCTTCAGGCTTGCTGCAATATTTTTGAGAGAGATAGAGTGAATTTTATTTGTTCCTTTAAAATCTGCGTTTGTTGTTCATTCTCATCATCTCTTATAGGGACTTAGAAAGAAGAGCCTGATAGTTTAAGGTCCCTCATGGAAATTCAGTAAAGAGAAATACGTACAGTTCTTTGAATATTTCTCCACAGCATGCTGTCAATCCCTTTCTAAGCTTTTGAAATTTCACCATCCTTAAGCTCTCATAGCTGTTACTATTCATCTTGTAAAGATACATGTTGTTTTTTTTTCCATGAGTGCATATCTTCTGGCTTCATAACTCAGAGACAATCATCTCTGCACAAAATCAAAATCTGAACAATGACTATTCTTTGTTTCTAGTTGATGTATCTTGCAGTTAAAGGATTGTTCTGATTTTTCTAAAAAATATATATATATGTGTGTGTGATTTTCTGAATAATTAGTTTTGATAGCTAAAGTTATTGAGTAAAGTTCTTATGTATTGATCACCCCAGATTCCAGAATTAGGATCTAAATTTTCTACTGTTTTCTATGAAGTATTTATACAAAAAAGACTAATGGAACATGGAATAGGTTAATAACTGTTATGTTTTATTTTTAAGATCTGATGAAACTGCACACTGCACATGGATTTGACCCATTATTCCCTCTGACCTTTCAGTTAAAATTTCTTCTGTGAGTAAAAATATCCTTAGTTCTTTAGCTTGCAGTAATTTTCATGCACAGAGTGTGTTGTCTTATTTTTTCAATATGCTTGAAAAAGAAAATGCTGTCTGCTGGTTTTTTGTTGTTGTTGCTGTTGCTGGTTTGTTGTTTTAAACACAGATTATTTTCAAAGTAGATAGTCCTGCTTTGGGAAATCTGCTAAGTTACTGGGCTAAGATTTTTCAACAGAGAGGTAAGGTGCATTCATCCCATTGCTGGAAATCTTCTGTTTGAAGATAAGAACGCAGTAAGCAAAACCAGATGAATCTAAGACCACACTGCCCAAGTGTCGCATGTGCCAAGGTTCAGCTGTGCCACCTCACTGGGGAGGTTACTGAAACAGGTTCCAATTAACAAGAAGTGTATGTGCACATATGCATATGTGCAAAGGCCTCCCTCACTCGATCACTTAAACTGAGCTTCCTAGTATAATGTAGATTGATGATTCTTTACCTAGCCACAGAAATTGGTGGAGGATATGGGAATAATCTGGCTACCTCTTATCAGTAAATGAATTAAATTGTCCATAGCAACAAATGATTTTGCATGCCTTAGTCTTCTCTATTCTTCCAGCTAGTTTGGTACTCCAGATCAGCTCTGACCTCTTTTTCTTCTTGTTACACTTTTGTTTATCAGTTTAATTTGCTTTCTTTATAATTAGAATGAAAGTTAGGGTCTACAACTTACCAAAGATTGTATACTTCATGTGTACTACACACTTTTAGCAAGTGGTGGAGGATTAGGAGTAAAACGATAGTTCACTGCACAAGGGAAGTTTACTACAAGAAGATAAGCCTAAAACAAATGCAAAGAAGTCCATTTGTCCCCCACAAAGTCTTCTGCTTAAAAGAGATCTTGGTATAGTACTTTCTTTGGCATATAAAAACAATGATAAAAACCCTGACAAGAAGACTGTGTTAATGTGTACTTCTTTTTTTCTTAAGATTTTCGTTGCCATCTCTACTTTGTTATACCCCATCCATAGCATATATAATATGAACGATCCTAAGAAAAGTAGTTCAGCCCTGTAATTCTACTACTTTTATAATAATAGCATGCTAGATGAGGTATATCTATCAAAATTCTGTCAGAAAATTATCTGTTCATTCTGGTCTCCCTTTTTGCTTTATTTTTCTTATCTTCCAGCAGCATATACTTGAGTTTCTACCCAATATCCCTCTCAAAGCTCACACTTAAATAAATAACGAAGAACCTGAGAGGGAAAAAAAAAATCCTCTTCCTAAACTCAAGCTTTTTAAAACTCTCTTTTATTTCCCTTTCCACATAAAAATGTTAAGCTACTTTTTTACCTCCCTATCCTTTACTATTCCCTAAACCATCTCAGTGAGAAGCTGAATACTCACCTCATGCTTCTCCCATGTATGCAGGATTTTTCCTCAGCCTGGCTCCTCTTCCCGCAGGCTCCACATGGGATCTTACAAACCTCTCCCACCCCGGTCTTCCTGCCTGCCCCTTGGGACTAGGCCACATTGCGCAGCCACAGTGAGGATGGGGATACGGTCATTATAGGTCCCAGTGGTGAGAGATAGGCAAAAAAGCTGAGATACTCCATGTACTTTTTCCCCTCCGTTTTCACTGACAGCGCCTGACAAACTGCCATGCTCTCTGTGATGAGGTGACAGGCATAGCTGAGATGGGGAAGGCAGCAGATGTGGTGTATCTTCATTTAAATACATCCTTTAGCACACCCTCCCATAGTCTCCTTATCACTTAACTAGCGAGAAACAAGCTGGACAAGTAGATGAAGAGATGGACAGAAAATTAGCCAGACTGTCAGGCTCAAAGACTAGTGATCAGTGGTGCAAATTCTGGCTGGCAGCCAGTACTTTAAGGTCTTCATTAACAATCTGGATGACAGAGAGCACTCAGCAAGTTTGCAGGTGGCACCAAATTGGAGGAGTGGTCAGCACACTGGATGACAGGACTGCTATTCATAGGAACCTGAACAGACCAGAGAAATGCACTGACTTCTTGGAGAGTAACAAAAGCAACTACAAGGATGTATATCTGAGCTGGAAACACACCACACAATGAGGGGAGAAGCTGGGGGCCAAGTGTCAGGAAAGCAGGTCTGCAGAAAAGGCCCCAGGGCTCCCAGTGAACAAGTTGAAGACAAGCCAGTAGCTGTAACAGTGTAGTGTAGGCCAACTGCATCCTGGTCTGCATTACTAAGATCAAAATCATCCTATCCATCCATTTGGTACCTGCAAGATAACTTAGAGTCATAAAATATCTCAAGTTGGACATGATCCACAAGGAGCACCAAGTCCAACACCTGCCTCCAAATAGGACCACCCAAAATTCTAAGTGTGCCTGAGAGAGTTGTCCAAATGCTCCTTGAGCAGTTTACTAGAGAGTATTATGACCAATTCTGGAACTCCGAGCACATGAAAGGTACTGACATACTAAGTGTTTCTGCAAGATTACCAACAAGATGATCAGGGGACTGGAAAGTATGAAGTATCAGGAGAGGCTGAGAGAACAAGGCCTGCTCAGCTTGCAGGAGAGGAAGCTAATTTCTGTGTATAACTGCTGGGCCGGAAGACACTGTGAAGATCGTGCTAGAGTCACATTGTGGTGCACAGTGAAATCCAACAGTCACAAATTCCAGTTAGGTAATGGGGCCTGAGTTAGGAGAGGTATGAATACAATGACTGTGGTTTAATACTGGAATAGGTTGCCTTGAGAGGTTGTGAAATCTCTATTTTGCAGATGTTTAAGACTCAATGGAACACATACCTGAGTATCCTCATATCGTGTCCGTTTTGAACAAGATGTTGGACAAGATGGTCCCTGGAAATCCTTTTTGTGTAAATTATAGTTCTGTTATAAAACTTAAAATTCTTGTGAGTGTCTATTTAAAGGACTTTTGAAAATGTGAAATAAAAAGGAAATGGCATAACACAATGTCATTTGCGTATGGGTATTCATCATATATTTAAATATATGTAAAACTAAATTCCTTTTCAAATAGATACTGCTGTCTGTAGAAGGCACATGCAGGGAATCGAATGATTGAATGGTGTTTTGGGAAAAAAAATGAAATAAGAAACTAAGTCATTTTCAAGTTTGAGTATGGTTGCTATAGACTGCCTAGCACAATAAAAAAATTGTTTAAATTTCTTAGAAATACCTACTTTAAGAGTCTCTCACAATTATTTCTATTATTTTCCATGGAGATAAATAAGATGAACATGAGATGCATTTGATTTGTATATATCATCTACATGTAAGTAACACATTTCCAATTTCAAATAATATAATAAAAACAATAAATATGATAATCATATTTTATTACATTTTCTAAAACAGTTCTCTTGTATAGCATATGTTGTACAAAGTATGGTTCCTGTAGAAAAATGATGTCCACTTACTATATTAAAAATATGAATCTCATTCCCAATAAAATCTCTGAGAAAATGACTGTGAAGAAGTGTGAAACTACAAAACATGGTCCTCTTATCATGAAAAGTAGTGCATATGCTTGATGGTTGAAAACATCTAACTATTTTCTTTACAAAGAATATAACAATAAATCTTTATCAGTGCATAACCAAAAGTCACCTTTTCTGAAAATGTGGCTTTGTAGCAAGGTTTAAAAATTTGACTGTGAAATAGCTAGAAAAAAGAAAGAAAGTGAACCAGATGTCATGCTTAAGTTATTTTTATACACTGCTTGTGGAAGCCCATGTATATTATGCTCAGATACTAAGAAAATATCGTTCATAATACAATTCATACTGCCTAAGAAGACAGTTAGATCAACAGCAATTTAATCAGTATCTTATTATGAGGGCTGCTCTGAAAGTAATGCCTCTTGTTTTATGATGTTAGCCCACGACGTCAGAGGCAGATATTGGTGGGATGGTAGACGATGTTGAACCATCCCACCAATGCTCCATTACATTTTGTTACCATGTAGTACCAAAGTAGTACTCTGGAGAGTACTGCATATATGGTATTTTGTCTTTTAGCTATTCAATTTATAAGATTTATTTGAACATAATTCATTTTTTTTTAATTTTGAAAAGGGAAGTTACGGTTACTGGTGGTTGCAAAGAACGATAAAATCAGAAAGCAGCAACTTAAAACATTTTTGAATCTTCTAACACCTTTAAACTATGAAATAAGTCTTTGTTTTGATCTTACCTTAAAATTTGGTCTGATTTTTGCCATGGCCAGTCTTTAGAGTTCAAGGAACTTCAATAATAGCTTAGGTTCAAATATGTACAGAAACTGGTTAAACGTGTAACTTTTATGTTTTAATATTCATTTATATCTTCAATGTATTTTTTATAACATAACTGAACTATGCAACTACTTTAACACAGTAATACTGTGTTTTACTAACACTTCATTTCCTCTGAAGATTTTTGGATGAATTAATAATATCCAAGATACTAAAGGTAAACATCCTGATATCTCTACAGGTACAATAATTCCACCGTTATTACTCAAAACCTTTATGTATGGGGAACAGCAGTACATCATGATTTAGTCCGCTCAGACTGACGGGCCAGTATTTGTACCTTGACAGGATGTCACTGCAGCAGGTATACTGACTATTTAATGTCTCTAGACAGTTTCTTATGGCCTTCACTAACTCATAAAATTAAATTTCATTGTCCTCTTGCAAGAATACTGAAGACAAAATTGAATCTTATTATTACAAGAGAGAAAATGTCTAATGGTAGCTTCTTTAGTAAAACATTCTTCTTCAGAGATGTAATTTATAAAGTTTCGTCTTGCATGAACTATATTCAGTGCTTCAAAGCACATCGAAACCTTTCACTAGTTCAGCAGTCCTCTTTTCATGTACTGTATAAGCCTTCAAAAGTGGCATATCGTCAAACCATCAAGAATCTACCTGATGCATGTCAAAGCCTTGCTATTCATAAGTAGTGAACCTAGACACCTGAGCAGTAAAAAACATAGCAAAATTTTATATTACTACAATGTATCCATGTATGACTATCTCAGCAAAGTAGTAATAGCTCTTGGCAAACAGCATTCATCTGGGCTGAAAAGCTGTCAGCGGCAATATGGTGGATGTCAATTAGAATAAAGTATGAGATGCAAACATTTGCCAATTACATGCATTAGACCTCATAATGACTGATGTCACAAATGTAGTTTGGTGATAAATTATCTTAAGGACAGTAATTACATTTTTCTATCAGTTGAATGTACCCATTTTGAAGTTACAAAATGAGACCTAAAGGAAAAATCTCCCTTTAGACAATTGAAACAACAGGAATGTCAGAAGGTAGGATTACTTGGTTAGTGGTGCTTTTTTTCCCACCTATACCCAGCTTGGACTTCTACAAAACGTAAAAATCATTCAATCCTTTTTATAATATACTATTTCAGGTGCTGGACCACATCCAAAGAAGGTCAATGAAGATGTGAAGGGTTTGAAGCACAAATCTTATTAAGAGCAGCCAAGGGAACTGGGACTATTCAGTCTGAAGGAGGCTCAGGGGAGATGTTTATTGCTCTCTACAACTATCTGAAAGGGGGTTACAGCTAGGAGGGTGTCGGTCTCCAACCTTGGTGTTTGCTTTAAAAAGTTGCCACGTGCACCTGGATTCCTTACAAATATAATCATTAAGGTTGGAAAAGACCTCTAAGATCATCTAGTCCAGTGGTCAACTCATCACCACCATGCCCAGTAAACCATGCCCCTAACTGCTGCATCTCCACATTGCTTGAACATCTCCAGGGATGTTGACTCCACCACCGCCCTTCCCTGAGCAGCCTGTTCCAATGCCTCACCACTCTTCCAAAGAACAAATTTTTCCAAATATCCAATCTGAAACTTCCCTGGTGAAACTTGAGGCCATTGCCTCTCATCCTATTGCTATTTTTAAATCAAGATTTAATATATTTTTCCGAATGTTCAAGATCGCTATCAGTGCTAGCTGACACTTCATTAAGCTTTATTAAAAAAACGTGACTTTATGAACCAGTACACTGAAACAAAGTACTATGGTTCAATACTCCTCCAAATGTTGGAAGGTGAAAACTAGGTACCTTTTGTATAAACTTGAAAGAGTATGTAAGTTTCTGGAGGGAAAGATAGAAGTATTTGAGTTAGCAGCCTTCCACTTTGAATAATAAAAAAAATTGATGAATCATACAGCAATCTGAATATAAAATACTTTGTCACAAATCTTTTTAAAATGCAGCATTGATTCATGCAATCACAGTTTGTCATTCACAACATGAACTTCACATGAAATGTTTCCACTGACTTGTTTATTCTGTTCAAAAGATCAGTCAATAATAATCTAACAGATTTTCTTCTAATTGTTGGTATACTTCTCCACTAATAACATTTTTTTTTTCTCAATTTATTGATATCCCCCCCAGAAAATTATTCAATTACAAAAGACAGTGTTTCGGTGAAGTGACTAACAGATACACAGCTTTTAGCCTCCTCAAACTACCCTGCTTTAAGTGAATCTAGAAAATAAAGCAAAGATATTTTATCTTATGTTCTGTTCCCCAGCAATAAACAACATTACACCATATGGACATAACACAAAGTTTTATCTATCTTAAAAATTATCAACATAGATAATTTTGGGTAACTAGATCAGTGTTTTGGTGGTTTTTAGATGGCTGTTCACACTACATATCTGTCTTAATGTTAATGCTCAATGCACGCATGAACGGCTTTGGTCTATTTCAATCACGTTTTGCCAAACTAAAATTTGTCACTGGGACAAGTAAGAAGGATAATACCGTATCAGTGAGAATGGGTAGGAGATAGCTATTATTTTTCTCCAAAATCTAGAATTCACTTGCTGAAAAGAATAGATTATTTGTGCTCACAGCTATGAGAGGAAAAGGAGATCATAAAAGGAAAATCTAAACAATCCTGATTAGTAAATATGGTGAGAAAAAAGATAAGTCAAGCTGATTAATCTGAATGGGTCTGCGTATGCATTGGAGCTGGTGCTTTGAAGATCCATATTATCTCCAGAAATGTAAGAAAATACTCTATCACATTCTCTTCAAGCTAATTTAGCTTCGAGGCTAATTTGCTTTACAGGGCAAAAAATGATGCATTTGTGCAGCACCCTGCCTTATCACAAGTTTTTGTATCATATAGGGCTTTACAAACTCATGGCCATTTGGCTCTTCTATCATATGCTTTAATAAATTCTATAGACTCCAGACTTCTATGTGGATGAAGAAATCCATTTTAGGTACTCTTAAAACTCCTTTATCATTCTTTTTCAAAATGCCATTAAGATATAGTCTGCTGGTGGCTATAAAAATGAGAAATCTTATGTCTTGAAGCTATACTAAAATTCATTAGTGTTATCCAATAAAGTATGGAGTTAATTATTAGTTTCAGGTGTGATAGATTAGTGCAATGCTCTGTCATCACAAGAATCTTTGTTCTTTTTATAATCTATTCCTATGAAGTTTTTACACTAGCTACAAAGTTAGTTGTCTCAGTGACAGGAGGTAGAGTTTTCTTTAAGAACATGGAATTTTGGCCATTCAAGTACATTTGCCTGATCGGGATTTTGCAAGGAACACATGTACACTGGGCTATGTATAGCTGCAAAGAAAGCCAGCACAAACACTAAAAATAAAAATATACTTTTGTAATTAGTGCTTTGACTATGAAAATCCCTATCTTCACTCACAGTATTACATTCTTACCTAAAATATTACCATTTATTGACTCATAAGATTACACTTTTTGAGTTAGTATCTTGATTTTACATTAATATGAGTAGGAATACTTGTACATAAACACTGGAAAGAAAATGCAAATCACAACAAAACTAAATTTATATGCAGTTAAGAGGCTTTCGAAAGTATTTAAAAAAATACATGAAAATACTTCCTATTTTTTTTTCACTAGGTAAATGTATCCATGTTCAGTTAATTTTACACCAGAGGATCAATTGACTCGTATACAGAATGTTTATAAGAACACTGTGGGAATACTTCAAAAGAAACTATGTTCAAATTACTAACATTTTGAAGGCCAACTACATTGAAATACTCTGGGGAGAAAAAAGATTCAGTCTTATTAGGAAAAAAAACAAACTTCATTCCCTGAGGAAAAATAAATTGTCCAAAAGAGCTAAATAAACAATCTGTATTTATTAACATTGATCTCAAGTGTCCTAGTATTAACACAGTACCGTAGAACTGCTTGAATTGGAAGAGACCTAGTCCCAGCTGCCCTGCCACGAGCAGAGACACCTTCTACTAGAACCAGATTGCTTAAAGTCCTATCCAGCCTGACTTGAACACTTCCAGGGATGGGGTATCCACAAATTCTCTGAGCAATCTGTTCCAGTACTTCATCTTTCAAGAAATCCTCCTAAATCTAAAATTTTCTGCTTATCTAAATCTACCCTCATTTAGTTTAAAACCATTATCTCTTGTCCTGTCACTATACTCTCTGATAAAGATTCTCTCTCCATTTTTCCTGTAGGCCCCTTTGAAGTATTGAAAGGCTGCAGTAAGGTCTTCGCAGAGCCTTCTCTAAACTGAATGACCTCAATTCTCTCAGCTTTTCCTCATATCCACTAAACAGTTCATACACCAAATTCATGCATCTCCAAACAAAGATGTTCTGTGGAACCACGTCAAACGTTTTCAAGCATCTCATATATTGGCTCAGAGAAGTTGAACAGTTGTGATTATTCCCAATTGATTATTCCCAGTACCTAAACATCTCCTAAGTATATAATATATATGTAAGAAAACACTGAAAATTTAATACCATATTCTTCTACCAACAGTGATCTCAAAATGGGCTCATTAAAAAATTAAAGAGGGATGCTACTTAGGATTTTAGCTTTTAATTTATAATGAATAGATTTTATCACAGGATATGAAAGACAAGCATGTACTCAATAGGGTACTTTACTTACGAAATAACTTTACATTGTTTTTGTTTTTTTTTTTTCCCTGCAATACTGATTACCTTTTGAATTACTTAAAATGCTTGCAGTAGTACATACAGCTTCACAGAATGCGTAGATCACAGAAGCCACCATATAAATTCTGGAATTTTCCCCAAATTGATGATGCCTGCCCAGAGTTAAAGATATTTTGTGACAAAAATCATAGATTGCTCATGTATTTCAAAGACATCTAGAATAGCTGACAATTTAGCTAATTGTCCTGTATGTGAATATGATTCAGAAAGCAATCAACATATTAGACAACAAATAACACAAAAGTTATATAGGATATATCATAATATCACACTTACAGATCACAGATACAACTCAGTCCTAAAACGTTTAAGATAACCACAAAGTTCTCATAACTGGTTTTGACATTAAAACTATGTTACAGGCAACCTGAGACTTCACAGCAAAAATTACCCAAAAGGTATCCAAATAACAGGTTGCTGATCTAACTTCCACTTAACACAAAACAATAGCAATCATCACTACAGCCAGGTTATTGAGCAACACCAGACCACAATTAGTTCTTCTTTCTCTTACTCTTTGATAGTATAAAATAATTGACATGAAAGAGACATGAATCTTCTATATGCAGAGTGAAACAATTGCTTTTAAAAAACTGTTGATGTCTTAAGTGTCCTATTAATCCACAGTCATAGGAAACAGAGACAGAGACAAAATGTGTTTTGCCAGGACATACCATTCACTAAATTGACTCTTCTGCTTGTGAACCTGAAATAAATTTGTCTATGCTCATGAGTTTTCTTGAATAAAAATACTAGAGCTTCCTCTTAAAACAACTATATTTTCCAAATGAAAGTCAAAGCACAGTGACAAGTTCAGACTGAAATTATATCCTTCCCTTACAACCAAATAAAGCGTACTGCAAGTATTTTCTTATTGCATTGCAGTTCCAAAATGAGTCACTCACGATAATAAATTCTTATTTAACATTTGAAGACATTTGATTAAGAAGGTGAGAAACGTTTCTAGGTTTTTTTTTTTTTTTTAAATGTAAAATAATGTCATAATTAAAATCACTTTAGTCATCAACTACACACATGACTGGCAAGAACATATAGACTAAAAAACCTAAACATACACTAACGGCTTCCCTCTAAGTAACATACAACTATGAAGCCAAATAAGCCAGTAATTTTCTTTATATTTTGAAGAAACCATGATTTCAGAGAGAGTACACAGTCATACACATATTGTATTGGAGAATTTCATTTATAAAATATGAACACACATCAGTTGACTGACAAAGTACATTTAAAGGAAAATATACATTTACCACAAATCTTTCATCTCAATATATAAAATATAGGAATTTCTTAGTTACAAGCATGAATGGCTACAGAAAAATAACTGCCTGATAAATAGATTCTTCCTTCAGTTCTAACATGCTGAATGAAACCTGTGTGAATTTTATTTCTACGTTAAAAACAAAAGATCCACACATGGTAGAAATCAAGATTTTGTCTAACAAATCTTAACATTCTATGACATTCATAATCTTTAAAGTTATAACTTTCATAAAACATGTAACTTATCAAAACGTTGATGACTTTTGATCCCACATTTTGGTATGATTACTATTGTTCCAGTATACTCCTGACTAAATTATGAAAAGTAGAAATGTGTATTTACCATTCAAATCTAGACATTAGTTTAATTTTTATGTTATGTCACTTAACCTAGACATTAACAGAATGTTCACCCACTTTTCCTGTTCACTTGCTGAATACAGGACAAATTTTAAAAGACACCTACACATATCTTATATTAGTTAATTGTACACAGTTACCATAGATCGAAGTATCCACAATAAAAGTAGTTAAGTCTCTAGGGAAAAATCTTTAATTGATGTTTGAAACAAGAAAACTGACTGTTCTCAAAATGTACTTCAAATATTCTGAAGTTGCTTCCTTGGCTTCTACCTTTGAACTTGCAGTACATTTCTCTGTCCTTAGTCCCTCTTTCAGCCCTAGAACAGCTAGTGTACTTTTGGTCAAACCAACGTCAAACTATGAATGGCATCATAAATATCTTAGAAAGAGATGTGATTTATATTATTAGAGAGAAAGAGTTACTTCAAGATTTGATATTTCTATTGGCAAATCTTTTTGAAAGAGGCAAATTTATTATTTTTTTAAGAGTTGGCAGGAGATCCTGCAAAATGAAAAAGGAGATCATAAATGGGACGCTCTTTATATTGAAGTGCTTTCGCTTTGACATCATAATCAAGTAGTTTCTACAGTGTCTGCCACAGTTGGCAGGTTAAGTAGGAAAGAACATTTTGCACACCAGATGTCCAATTTTTCTGATGGAAATCTAATGTATGGTTTTGGGAAAAAGTATACTACCACATTTCTCAGGGGGTCTCATTCTTAATTCTCCAGGTTTGTTTTTTTGTTTGTTTGTTGTTGTTTTTTTTGCTTTTGGTTTGAGAAGGATCACTGATTTCGTTTAGTAATTTCTATACTGGTTTTATTTTTCTTTCTTGTTGTTAATTTTGGTATAACTAATAATTCTTAAGGCAAGAATGATACAACTGCTTCTAGTGTTTCTTGGAAAAGAAGAAATCATTAGATTAACATTATATGTTCAGAAAGAACTGTTCACCAAATATAAAATTGGTCCAAGTACAAGATCAAGTCAGTTTTACAAATTCAATACAGAACATTTTGCCTCATAAGTTCTTAGCTCTAGCTCCAGTCTCTCCACAGTATTATTGAGGCAGCATGCCTACAAAAATACAGTTTATCTGGTTTTAATAAATTATTTCAGTGAATTCAGTAAATGGTTTTCCTCTATTAAATAATGAATAATACAATTAGAAAAAGGCAATTGGCTATACTCAAGGATATAGGAAAAACATTCTGAATTTGTGATTTTTATTAGCTATTGTATACAGAACAACTTGTTTTCAGTTTTTAGGATCTAATCACTGACAGGACACAATGAAATCAATACAAATGTTTCTGTACTGCAGCATGAAATAGCAACAGATGATGCAGTGTTACTCAGTCATTTATCAATCTTTACCCTTAATTACTACTATATTCTAAAGTAGTTAACCAGGCTTCTGATATCAGAAAAATCAGCTTTTTGTAAAGGTTCAGTGTGCTCTTTTCCCAAATGTCCAAAATCAAGAGTGCTGTCCATATGAGAATGTTTGCTGTCCACATGAAAATATGCAAACCAGCATCAGTAAAATCACCTTTGATGAGAGACTTAGAATTATGGAGAATACAGAAATACATCACACCTTTGTTTCTATGGAGCTTGCCTTGAATTTGGTACACAACAGGATGCCAGCATGAACAGGGAAGCATCCCTTTCTCTAGTTTTCCCCTTTGCTGATTGCTATTAATTCCCAGCACCCTCACAGCCTTACTCTGACCACAATATGTAGTATATAAAAGCTGATACATAGCTAGAAAGATTCTTGAAACATGCATACATTTTACATAGGCTCCAGGATTATTCAACTAACAAATGCCATTGGAGGCCACAATTACTGATTACAATGAAGCTTTAGATGAAATGACTTAGAGCCCCAGTTTCAGCACTGTATCCTGAAAATTAAGGCAAGAGTTTCTGTCTCTGTAACGCTATTTTCAGTCAAAGTTAACATGGCAAGAACAAACAGACTCTCACTGTGTTTTTGAACACATTTATCATCACTTCATACTGTGATTTCTCATACTCTGGGTGCAGTAATTTGAGAGTTCTATAATGCACTAATGTATTACCGATAGCTATTTTCATTTATTAAAAGCAGTATTAGAATCCTTAGAGCATTTCAAAGCTTTGTTCTTCTAAAGCAATTTTGGAAGAGGCCCTGACATAGCTGAAAGTAGCTGAAACACTTTAAAAAACTACATTCACCTAAAATGGATGCTGCCTTTTCTGTTCTGAAGTTTTAGTATGTAGGAAGTATTATCTGTTCTTTCTAATTAACAGGAACTGGCCTCCTCCTCCCTTAGATAAATATACAATAGAATGATAAGGACCCCACTATACAGCACTGTTGCAAGAGAAGGTGACCACACTAACCAGTCATCCTTTATCCTACAGTGTAAGAGAGAACAATTGCAGTGAATAAAAAAACATACATATATATATATTAAGGAACCACAGTTTCTAGCTTTCCCTGGCTACATAATGAAATTGTATGGCAATGTTTAAGTTTCAGGAAGCACAACTAAATTGATTCATTCTTTCAGAACCTGAAAATTGCAGGTGAACATGAAATAGAGATCAGTATGTTGTAAATCCCCCCCAAAAAACATTTGAAGTTTTGATGTAACTAATGCTAGGCTATCTTTACTGAAAAGGTTATTAAGCGTTACCATACAGCTTTATAATAAGGACAGGATGCCCAATTAAATTTGAATCATAGAATAGCTTAGGTTGGAGGAGACCTTAAAGATCATCTGGTTCCAACTCCCCCATCACGGGGAGAGTTGCCCACTAGACAGGCTGCCCAGGGCCCCACTCAATATGGCCTTAAACACCTCTAGGGATAGGGTAACCTCAACTTCTGCAGGCAAACAGTGCCTAACCACCGAGTAATTAATTTCTTCCTAACACCTATCTTAAATTTCCACTGTTCTAGTTTAAGGCATGGGTGTCCATTGTTTTGGCTTGCATAGGCCACACTGAGTGAACAAGAATTGACCTGGGCCACATTTGCAAAGGTAGCTCTTAAAGTAATGCCTCCTATTTATTTCCATGGAAACTAGAACCGGTACAAAGAGCCCAATAACACTACTTGATACAATAAATTCTCAGCTACAAAACATTTTTCAGGATGGTCATTACCATTAACTATGTATTTTTGCCAGCGATGAACAAGAGCCTGCATGCCCCACTCCAAATCTGCACCAGAGGAGGTGACCCACTGTCATGCACCACCTCACTGTGCTCACATCTACTGTTTGGTCTCCATAAACATTCAGCAAGTGTCAATGAATGTCAGTGGGGGTAATTTTTTCCAAATAGAGGAATTCAGTGACATCCCTTTCTTCATAAACACATCCACGTCAGACACCATTTTGTTAGGCTGCCGCTCTACTGTCATCTGCCACACAGCAACAAAATGGAATGCAACACTGGGGGAAAGGCTCAACCTCCACTACCATATCACCAACACCCGTCTCTGGTGCTGTGAGCCAACATCATAAAACAGAAGACATTACTTTCAGAGCAGTCCACATAAAATGTATAATACAGTTAATGTATAAGTAATAACACTTATTTTAATCTTTTGTTAAAGAGAACAATGAAAACATGAAACTAGTGGGATATTTGATCCTGGTTTTGTGAAATTAATGTTTCAATCCCAGGTTCAATGGCACTGGCAATTCTTAGTGATCTCTCAAGGTGTTCATCAGAGATTTTTTGATGAAATTGTACTCTTCCTGTACATCATCCTTGAAAACAGCAGTTCACAAATGTACACACTGCTAAAAAGCGATGACATGAATAAGGCGTGACTGTGAAGTGAGAAATGTTTTTCTCTAGTAAGAGAAGGCTTATAAAAGTAAATAGGCAAGATCAAACATTTGAGTTGAATATACGATTGCAACGCTACGTGTTCCATTTGAAAAAACGCAGGTGATGTATTTACATCAACTGAAAATAGAACGACAAATATACAAAGATGTATTTTTTTTTAATAAACTTGAAACCTGTTCTCAAATTCCTGTATCAGAATGGAAAGCATGGCTGAATATTTTTCGCTGTTCACAGAACTGTGTTTAGCCAATGTATCAAAATGCATAAAATTATTTGCCATAACTTGATTTGACACTGCATTACACCCTCCCCATGTCCTGGTTTCAGCCCAGACAGAATAAGTAGGACATCATTCTTTGTTTCTTGCTGAGGAATGGTTGCACTCCTGGGCTGGACCAGGCCGCTAAATGGTGCAGAGTTGCTGTCATGATGGCCTGGTGGAAGGAGGTGGGCCACACTGCAAGCTGTGCTGAGCTGCATGTGGCCTGCCATTTGGATATACCTGGTATAAAGCCATTCTCCCTTGTCCCATCACTATTAGATTGTGTAAAAAATAAAAAAATAAAAAAAATCAGAAAATCAGTTCCCCTCCTGCTTGTAAGTTCCCTGCAAATACTGGAAGGCTGCACTGAGGTCTCCTCAGAGCCTTTTCTTCTCCAAGCTAAACAAGCTCAACTCCCTCAACCTTTCTTCATTGGAGAGGTGCTCCAGCCTCTTGCCCCTCTTCTGGCTTCTCTTCCAACAGCCCCACATATTTTCTATGCCGGAAACTCTGGGCCAAATGCAGTACTCCAGATGAGGCCTCATGAGGGCAAAGCAGAGACAACTATCTCCTTTGACCTACTGGCCACTTCTCTTTTGAGGAGGTACATCTCAAGTCAAGTCAGCAAGGTGAGGTTGGAATCTGCAAAATAAAGGCTAAGCACAGTCCTGCCTGTACCATAGCCCAGGGGAAAGGGGCTGACGTTAAACACAGTTTATGCGCAAAAGCTGGCAATGCCCAACAAAGCTTCTCACAGCTCTCCCCCAGTGCAGCTATTTTCACCCTGTCTAGTCCAAATCAGCTGTGCCTATTCATGGACAGCTCTACCCTGAGCACTGACCAGTGGTCCACAAGGCACATAGCTGCAGAATCAGAGGAGCACTAGGATCCCTAACTACTGCTCCAACATCAGACCATCAACAGCTTCACAATTCCTTCATATGTTTCTCAAAGGTGAGGAAAATAGCCTTTCAGAACTTGTTCTTGCCATGAAATAACTCCCATTAGACTTGTAAGCCTTACATGACTGATGGTAGCAAAGATGAATCTTGATCTAAGTAGCACCATACCAAGCATTGATCCACCAGTACATTACAGAATTTACTTCTCAGAAAGGTAGTGTTTTTCAAAGCATTTTTATTACTCAAGAACTACAGTATTTGTAATGTCTCTTATTTTTGAATATTTTCTCTAGATTACAAAAATAACTTGAGAAATATTGAAAGAAAAAGCCCAGTCTTACTATTCCTAAATTCAAAGAAATGGTCACAAAATACCAAATGTACTCTTCTCAATTAATTGTGTACTAACATATTTTAATGGAAAAAGTCAAAATAAAATGACAACAGAATGTAAATGAAAGTGATCTATAATCTCATATTCCCTTTATCAGCCTATATTTTCTTTAAGTTCATACAATAATTTAAAAGTTCATATTCTCATAATGCAAAAATAATATTGTTAGTAAATTACTTGAGCTATGTTTAGACTCAATTCTGTATCTACTTAATCAAAATGCTATAATAAATTTAAGAAATAAATTCATTTTAGGACCATGTTCTCATTTTAATTTAGAATATATATTTAATTCCAAATTACAGAAGCATTACTAAAATTGAGCAAGATATCAGTCACTGAAAAATTCTGCTTAAACTTCAATTGCATTATAAGCTATGAAGTCTAAAATCTGTTTTCCTTATTTTAAACATGGCTGTGGTTTCAAGACTTGATTATTGATTTTGGTGTTTCAAGATGAAATAACACAGGCCAAATTTTCAGGAAACAGACTGTAAGAGTTCTGCACTGCAAATCAGTTTAGAATACTATAATTTTTTATTAATAGCAATTTTTTTAGATTCTTCATCATAATACTTAAAAAAAATACAGCAAACGCCTTATTTGAGTTATTTCAATTGTATTCATTGCCCAGTAATCAGGAAATATCTTTTGAAATCTGTTTTGTTTGACTGGATAATCTTTCTGAAATAAGACAGGATATCTAGGAATATAATTTAAAGTACATTCTTTAAAACAACTTATTGCTACTTCTCTAAGGAAAACCCATGCTTTCTTTTCAATTGTAGAAGACAGCTTTATGCAGGTTTCATTGATTTAAAAAAACATTCTTGATTTTTTAATAAATGTATATATTTGAGTAAATTCTGCAAAGCATGCCAATTGGCATACTCACAATTGCTCACAATTCACTTGCCAATATTTACACAACATTTTACAACTGGTCAAAAAAATAAAATAGCAAACAGACAATACACATTTAAATTTTGTTTTCATGATTAATGATATATAATATGATTAATGATATATAATAAAAAGATACAGATCTATTTTACCTGCAGAATAAATGGAGGAAAAGGGCATGTACTCTCACAGTGTAGATACAGGAGAAAAAAGATACTCAAAAAGTTTCTAAGAAACCTCACGTTTTACATTATATCATATATTATTATTTCTGTTTCTAAGTACCCTATATATTTTGTTTCAGTACACAGTATATTTTGTTCATGATCTACAATTAGTTTCTGCATTCACAGACAGCACATAGAGCTATGTGAATGGCTGAAGCTGTTTTAATCCACCATGAAAGACAAATGTTCTTCCCCAGGCTGCAACATTTGTATCCAAGTTCCTAATTGCTTTCCATGCCCTAACAGTTTTTCTTTCTACACTGACGTACTTTCCTGGACTCCTGATCACTCCCCTAGGCCCAAAAATCATTATGGAGTTTTACATATTCTGTCCAAAATATTTCTTCTCCCACCAATTATCTCCCTACCTTATTCTTTAGTATGTTTCAAAAATTCAAATGAAATAGATAAACTGCAAATTTTATAAGTAGATGACAGGCATATTTTTGCTTTGTTTTTCAAAATGATGTATAGCAGAAAGTATATTGCCACTTTGGTCCATTTATTGCAGTATGTAGGTATTTATGCATCAAATGGATTGGCTAGGCTGTTTTTTTAGACAATAAGCAATACCATCAAAAATTATCACTGTTACAGTGTAGCTAGCTCTTAAAAGTTTCAGTAATGCCACTTAATGTTACTTACACTAGAAGTATGGTCACTCTACAGTATAGAAAGGCAGTAAAGTTTATTAACTAAAATCAGCTCTCACTGAATTAAATGCAACAGAAAACTTATATTTGGAAGAACCAAAAGGGTGAGAAAATTACAAAATGCAGGAGTTTGCTGCTTATAACTGTGCATGTTTGTTTGAACAAAGACTTAGGCTCAATGTATAAAAAAATATTCCACTAAAACTGAGCAAGCAACCTATGAAAATTCTGAGAGATAAAAAATGATTAAAAATACAAATTCTCAAAAGTGTTAAAAAATGCCAATGAGAGAATTACTCTTTGTATAGTATTAGCATAGTACCCTAGAATTTTTATTATGACATAGAAACTTTATCAAATAGTACAATTTTGAAAACTGTTTAATCCAAACAATGAACACTTACTGGGAACAACAGTACCTTTCCCATTTACATTTCCAATTTTTATTGAATGTCTTCGATGATTTAATTTTCATAGATACTGCTATTTTATTAGTTGATACGTACTCTTCTGGTTCCCATTTTACTTATTACTTATAGTATTTGCAAGTACCAAACAGGTACATGACAGTAGGTAGAAATCCACACAGTAGTACTCAATCCTCCATAACCACCAACAATCGAAAATAACAAAAAAACCCCATGAGCTTACATTTTCTCAGTATTCTATTATGTCCCTAGCAATGTTGAATTTGATTAGTTTCAGTAAAATGTCAGTTTGTACTCAGATATAAGGAAGCCACAAATACAAAGAGGTAGGATAAACTCAATCTCCTGAAATTTGGGCCTACAGTGGTAGTTTTTTTTTTTTTTTTTTTTAAGAAACAATATCCTTTGAAGTACACAGGAAGATTAGCAGGAGCAGCTTCATAAAGCTTGCTTTAGAAAGTCTGACAGACAAAGCTGTTTAAGTTGGTTCAGTACCTTCACCAGATTCCTGTAAGCCTGATCACTGGATAGATTCAACCGTACTTCAAGAATACCAAAATATTCTTGCCTCCTTTCAACAGTGTTGTATATAACAAAGAGAGACATAGCTTATTGTATAAAATAAAAAAGTATGAATAATTTTGGATGACACTAAACATACAGAAATGTACACAGCACACAACATACTAGTTATGAAATTTAACAGCCTATAATTTGACAGTGCATCATTTGTACGTTGCTTTTATTCTGCACAGACTGAAGACAACAAGAACTGTATTTTGTGTGCAATAAATCTTATTCACAGACAGGAGAATGAGTGCTGTAGGGTCATTCACTGAATTTTATATTACGTGAACTGTCAGTTTTGCTGAAGACTGATATCTTGAAAGATAGGACCAGTAAACCTCAATTCTGTTGGTTTTTCTTGTTTCAAACAACAGCAAGAAGTGTGCTTCTGCTGTTGAATACTATATTTGAGCTGCACGAGATCTCAGCTAGATTTCTGAGCTGTATAAAATATGGTTAACTTGTGTAGCAGCTATCTATTGCCACTTTCCTATCTTTTTTTTTTTTTTTCTCAAAGATACGTCAGTCTTAAGTGTTCCTCTCACCTACGTTTTTTTTTATTACTGGGGAATAGAGACAATGGTTGAAAATTAAAAGGCTTTGGGATTCTGCAGTTTCACACAGCATACAAAAGTATCCCCAAAACCCAGGTATCTGCAATAATATTAAGCATGTGCAGGAAGATCTTTGGATTTCAACCTCTAACACAATGTGCGCCCCCTTGTCTCATTTCCCGGTCACACTTTCATTTTGTATTGTTCTTTAGCCATTATGAAAATCTTCACGTGTAAAAAACTGTGGAGATTTCAGTGCTACTACACTGGCCTTAATATCATTTCCTCTATATAAACAAACAGACTAGAAAGTCTAAATTTCTTTGTAGGAATATTTTCAGTCAAATCTTATTGTTTTCTGAATATGAAGTACACATTAAATAGATAATTTCCTCCCCTCAACTCACTTTCAACTTTACTTCTACAAAATATTACATTCCTTACTGTGCACAAACACAACAAACAATTTCAGGAAAACTGAAAAAGCATGAAGATTTCTAGAAACATTCAGAGTTCTCCATTTAACAGAAATAGACACACACAGCACAGTAGGTGCTTCATTCAACAACTTCATTTCCCTAATAATTTCATTTCCTCGTGTGCTAATAACTTTGGAGATTTTTTTTTTTTTTTTTTTTTTTTTTTTTTTTTAAATGCAAGTCATCAAGGAACACAATTGCTTCCAGAAATTCACAAAATTCTTTCTATATTGTTTGGGCCACTCCATGACAGTCATAAATATTGGTTGGGCACTTCTTAAGTAAATGTATAATTCCCTATAAAAACATACTAAAGATTAGTGCTAAGGACAAGAAATCTTGGCCAAAATAAGCTTCAGTTCTGAAAGAAAAAAATTACCTTGACAATTTTTCATCACTTTTTACACAGTCAATAATTTTCACTTACAATAACTGACTCCAAAAATAATGTATCCTACTATTTTTTTTTTTTCTACAGAAACCACAACACATACAAAGAGCACAAAAGACTATTTAATAGAGCAAATGCTCTACAAAAGCTATAAAACACTTCTTTCACCACAGTCACCACCATTAGCAGGGCATTTTCACCAGTGATGAACAAGGGCCTGCATGCCATGTCCATGTAAATCTGCACCAGTAGAAGTGAACCACTGCTGCTGTCACCACTGCTGGAAAGCACCACCCACTGACTCACTGGGCTCACATCTACTGTTTAGTCTCCATAAGCCTTCAGCAAGCATTGATTAATGTCAGTGGGGGAAATTTTTTCTGCATTGAGGAATTCAGTGACACCCCTTTCTTCATACACGCTTTCATATCAGACTATTTTGTCAGATTGTCCCTCTGTTTTCATCTGTCACACGGCAACAAAATGTCATGGCATATTTGTGGGAAGGTTCAATCTCTACTGACTTACCATCGACATCTACCTCTGATGTTGTGGGCCAACATGACAAAATAGGAGGCATTACTTTCAGAGCAGCCCTTGTATTTCTGTGACTGATATAACAGTGTCAGCAACTGGTGTCCTCTTCTCTTTAGTTGTTAACTAAATTCTTTTAGTTTTCCTCTAAATGAACTGTAGAAGAGCGTTATCTCCCCCAGAATCATAACAGCTGACATTCACTTCTTGTCAGAAAATGAATCAAAAGTGATTGCTTTCATATTTTAATTCCTTTCAACTAAATCAGATATGTAAGATACATATTCCTTGGTTTTTGTGGGTCCTACGTTACATAGTTGAACCAATACTAACCTATTCCTGTTCTAGGAACTCGTGCTTAAGTGTTTCAGTCCAGTATGTCTCTTTACTTGCCAAAGCCAAAAGAGCCAGGGGGAGGAGGTACAGATAGTAGCTGAAAGTGCCAGTGAAAAACAATTTTACAGAAGCATGCAGAGAAAATGAATGTTCCCTCAAGCATTTAATCAAGAATAGCTTTCAGCTAAATTTGTGCATTTCAGGCTGTTTACAGTACACTTTTTCTCTTATTGTGTGTAAAACCAATAATATCATACCTGTAATAGCATACATTATTCAAAATATTTATGAGAAGATGTATTAAAGCAAACATACCTAAGTGATATTCCTATGATATGTACATCTTAATCTGTCTTAAGAAAACATCTTAAATTTCTAAATACATAACAGAAGTGACTAGTTATAGAACTGTTTCCTGGACTTTAGCAAGGAAGGACTCACTTCAAGTCTTAGGAAACCATCCTCTACTCAAAGTCAGCCTTTTGGACATAAAACAATTAAAGACTCATTCATGCTTACTGCTCTATGCTTCCGAAATGCACCTCATCCTTGCAAGTCCAGGAATCTGAAACAAAAAAAAAAAACAAACCTAACAGATTTCCCTGGGAGTAAAACTTTGTTTCTTGAAATTTCAAAGGCATTTCAGAAACTGTGACTGAAGTTCATTGCTTTACTTGTTTTCTAGAAATGGAGGCAATATTAATGTAGACTAACACTAGCAGAGTAATAGTCAATTTTAAAGATTAAGCACTACAGTCTTAGTGAAATCAAGTTGTGGATATCAGATTTCCTCCATTAATGCTAACTGCTAGCAAATACTCAGTAATTACTCACAGCATTCATTTGTATTTTCTGAAAGATTTGTCATTCAAAACTACCTCTCTATCACATTAGATTTGTCCCTATTCAGCTTCAACAGACATTCTGTAACCCTGCAGAACTGCTTAGCCTGATCTCCACTGCTTTTACCTGAAAGACCGCCATTTCACATCCCAAACTGCCTTATGACAGACCTGTGATGTATGCAAGCATCCGTGTAACCTTGTGCAATCTTGTTACAAGAACTCATACAGTCTTCTGTTTTTGTCTCCCCCCCCCCCACAGGGAAGATCATCTTCTCATATATGACTTTGTTTATAATAAATCACTTAGTCATACCATGTGTGAATAGTGACTGCAGACCAGGAAATATATCAAAATTTTGACAAAAAAGATTGCCCATCACATACAAAGCAGTCCTGGGGCAATACAAGGGGACCCAGAAGAGGCTTACTTTGCATTTTCTGTTATGTATTTATTATGATCTCTGCAGAGAAAAAAGAAAACCATTACTCAACCTCCATATTTCTTTAGCATTACATTCCTTCAAATTTACTGACAAACTTTTCTTGGAAATTCACTCCTCTTTAAAACTCTCTAATCTCCTCTGTATTGTTCTGCATATGATTATGCTTTATCCCCTTCAACATTCTGGCCAGGTTCACCAGTGCATCCAACAGAAACTTCATTTTCATAATCAACCCACATTTCCATATATGGACTATTTGAGTTACACGCTGACTAGTTACTCCGGCCATCCAGGCTGCCCTTCTCATTTGAGCAGTCCCCAGAGGCTGGCCCTGTTTTCCCATACTGAGTCCTCCTCAGGAGCCCCTTGAGAGGTCGCACCATAATTATATGTGGGCAGAAATCCCAGCTGCTGTAGCTTTACACATTTGGGCCTATACCAAGTTTGCAGCCAGCCACCTCAGAGCTTGCAAACGAGCTTACATCTGTCTGCACCTGTCTCAGCCAGCAATAAAGGTTTCAATTGAAAAGTGACAGAAAATGGGTTTCTGAAAACTTCCTTCACTGCAGCTTGAAAATGTTAAGCTATTTACACGAGATGGGAAATATTACAGACTCTTCAAAATCTTAATTCTAGCCTCAAATAAAGGTTTTTGGGGGGATAAAAAATTATTCCAGTCTTCAGGAAACAACTAAGATACTACTAGGAAATACAACATTGTGGCTTTTCCATCTTAGTTCTTCAAACTCTTGTACATTCTTTTTGTTCAAAAGAGGTTTCAAGCACACTACTTATTAAAAATTACAGACAGTTTCAAGCTGTCCAATTGCCTTCTCAATATAAATTGCTTGCATTTTATATCATGTTTATTATACAGCTGTAAACAAACCTAAATCTTTTCAAGTTAGAAAAAGTGAGATGATTTAATAATCACTGGCAGAACACAAAGATATTTTTACTTTATCATCCTAATTACTGTCAAGTTAAGCAACAAGCAGTGCATATTGACTTGATAGAGTACTCTACTCTTTCACAGAATGATATAAAATTCAACTGAATTCTCATTTACCTGTAAGAAAAAAAACTAGATATGGCAGCTTATTAATACATCATGACTGCAATTAATATCCTGAAAGGTACTTATATATTAAATACCTCAGCATGTTGAAATGTAGTGAAGATGCACAAGTTTTACAAAGATAACACAACCCCCATAAGCCTTACACAAAACTTCCTATTTTCCCTACTTTCTATTAGTATTTCCTATATCCTTTCCAGTATAAGTTTGTTTCTTTCTTTTTTTTTTTTTCCCCCATTAAAGCTTTTGATTCTGTTTTGGATTTCATGCTTTCTTCCTTAATAATTGTGAAGTGTATGACTGCAATTCAGCAGTGGTGTCTTCAGTGTCAACTAGGCACTGTTACAGTTTTTCCCCTTCTCTCTGAAAAATGTTAGGTCTACTGAGAGTGAAAGTACACTTCTGAGAATTGTAACCGAAGGAAAAAAATGTACAACAAATTATATGAAGATGATCGTACTTTCAGATATTTATTATGCTGCAGTACAAATCTCCTGGAAATGACTAGTGCTGATGTTATCTATATGAACTCCAAAAGATAAATGATTTCAAGACAGTGAGGCAAATGAAAACTGAAGCAGAAGGACCTCTACATCTTTAAAATCTAAGAATATGGAATATTGTTCAGGGAGTATAAGATATATATATATATATATCAACATGGATGACTAGAGATAACAAATCTCTGGGAATCAAGAAAATACTGTTCCAACTTCTTTATAATTGCAGAACAGGAGAGTGCATGAATTATGACATGCAAACAGGAAGTTGCTTGCTAGTACACATATAAATCATACTCATAATTTATTACAAATACTGTTGCGCAGAAATATCAGCAAGCTCCTTTCCTTTTACATGTCATGATTTCCACTCTACTGAAACTTTCTCTTAAGTCACTTCTTGGAGACAGAAAACAAACAAAGCTGAAGCGTACTTAATAGGAAGACTCATATTACCTAGCTACAGTATTTTCCATTAAAGCAGCAGTATACTGCTGTCAAGGCTTCCAGGAGTGTTTGACCAGCTATTACCTTTATAGAAATGTTAACTCCGTTAGCGCGACCACTGACATCCGAAAAGCAGTCCAGTCAAAACACCAAACTGCTATTAATGTATATATAATTCCTACAGAAAGAGTGGCCATTTAGTTCAAAATAGATGATTTAAAGGGATGGACTGAAAATCAAAGAAGCTACAGTCAATCAAACAACTTGAAGATTAAGCAGAATCTTCTACACTCTTGTAGAGAGAAATCAATTTAGCAACAAGTGAGAGGAACAACAAAAAAAACTACCTTTAATTAAGAAAAAATAATAAACAATTGTATTAGTAACTACTGAGATTCAGATTTACCCTAGCATATCAGAACAATCTGTACAGTGAAAATTAGTCAACCTAAGTGTTCTGAGCATCCTCTTTTTTTTTTTTCCCCACTGCTTTCACGTTTAAGTTAAGATCAGAATGCTTTGTTCTTGCTTAAGAGATAGTACTACTTCCTGTTTGGCTTCAGTGTTAAGGAAAATGGTCTTTCAAGAGAAAACAGGCCTTTTAAAAGACCATTAAACCTTGAGAGAGAAAATATACTTTGGTGCCTTCTCTGCTTCCACAAATCTCTTTTTGTAATGAAACATTTTACACGGGGATACTGTTAGCATTCAATTTAAGATTTACACACAAAGCAACAGAGAAGCTTGACAAAACTGTCACACAATTTTTCCTTTCTAGTGTAGTTAAAAAAAAAATCCACTGATTGACTAGCTGGTTCTGGAAGATTAGAACAAATGTTGGACTAGATGATCTCCAGAGGTCCTTTTCAATCCCTGCAATTCTGTGTTTTCTTTTAAATATCAGAAAATAAATTACTTACTCTCAGAATTTATTAGATTCTGCTTACATTACAACCAGTGCTTACTAGTACTACTTCATTTGCTGATTTCTTTTAATGAAAGTTTATTCAATAAATGCTGCAGTAATTCACTTCATATGCTTTCCTGTTAGACTTTGTTGTTCATTTTTTGAGCAGTTGCCATCCAGAAATTTAACAGTAAATATTATAAATATTATTAGTTTATGCACAAGCTTTGCACAAATCAAGCCAGTGCAGATTGCTCTTCTCAAATAAAAAAGCCAGGAGGACACATAGGTCAGACTTCAGTAATTTTTTTCAGAGCGGGACAAAATATTGCGAAGATACACAGAAGCTTTGTCTTCAGCTTGATGTTGAACGTCAAAAAATAGTCGAGATTATAGAGAATTGGGATTACTGCACTCCAGCAGTTCTCCATTTAAAAGCTTTTTAGCTTCATAGAGAAGAATACATAGGAAAAAGAAAGATTCTGAAGAAAAAAAGAATACTCAAAGAAAAACAGCTTTCTGAAACATTTTAAATATAATGCTTCAAAATCCAGCAAAGCCTACAAAATGTGCTCAAGACCTGGCAGAAAGCTTGATGACATGAAGACAGACAAACCCACTAGCAATGCTATCATATTACTCAGGAAGTAGAATATTTTTTAAGGAAAAGTGATAATGGAATTGAGAATTTTTTTAAAAAATTCCTGCTGATAACAAACATTCTATAAACAGGTCCTAAGAGAATGCTATTGTATTGAGCTACCATGAATTATGGCACCAAAGGTCAAAGCAACGCTTGTGAAGTTTAACGTAAACTGTTTTGTTCAGTTGGTTGTTGCTCTGTTTAGCTTTGTCTAAGTTACTGGAGGGGAAAAAAAAAAGCGTGACTTGTTTTCTCAAGTATTATGATTTGATCACATAGTTTCTATGAGTCCCAACATGTACCAGTCACTTTTTTTTTTTTTAATTTTTAACACACAACAAACAGATTTAAGAAAGTATTAATGTATTAGTTTTATGTTTTTAACTCTTCAATCTTTAATAAACAGGCGTGCATTATAACAAATCTGAATATTATTTGTGACTAAAAGAAAGCTTCCTTGTTTTTTTTTAAACCACAAAGTACAAAACCCCTCAAGAGAATAATTAAGACAAAATATTAAGTGAAATTTTCACCTAGGCTACATAGAGGATAGCCTACTCAAGCATATAAATAAATCCAAATAAAGAAATAAATTTTTGAGCGAAACTACTCTAACCTTTCTCACAATTCATATGCGTATATAAAACAGGCAGCCTATTCTCTTTAAGAAAACCCCATTTAATTGCTTGGTTTTTAGTTGGAGACCAAGATAGACCTCACTACACTGAAATCATTAATCTGTCACAAAAATTAGAAGTTTTATCTATTATTATAATGTGGTCACAACTTTGCTTTAGAAAAGTCTAAAATATTTTCATCTTTAAAGAAAAATAAAATGCCCTTTGAAATCAAAGGCACCTTCTAAAGACATCAGTCACTTCATTGAGAAAAATATTACAGCCTTGTCACTGGATCTCAAGAGATTCCTGTCAGTCCGCAGCCTGATGGCACTACAGAATACAGTTTACAGTAGTCTGTAAACACATTACCAGTGCCCGTTATACCCTCTGAAAAAGTAAGCTCTGCTGGCTGATCTTTCCAATTTACTCCCAAAGGCAGAAGAACAAAGCTTCCAAAGTGACAGAGCACATATTTTTTAAAAATCCTACAGAGACAAGATTGCATTTATTAGCAATGTTATCTTGTATTATAGATTATAGTGACTACTGAGCAAAGTTCCTCTGTGTACAATTAATAGGCAAAAGAAACCCAATCCACTAAGAAATGCATCAAAATTATGGGCAATACATTTAGAACAAAACAGGTAAAAAACAAAGCTGTCTAGAAGTAATTCATATTTCAAGAATTTAGAAAATATATATCCTCCCAGCAGGACTAACTATGATATCAGTCACGTTCCATTCCTAATGCTGTAAACATCAACTAATTAAATATATCTATGACTTTAAAATACATTGTTTGAGTCTCAAATCAATTCCACTTTCACTATTAGAAAGAAAGATGAGAAGGCTTTCTTCCCTGCCCATTTTGTTTAAAGCTTCTATCACAGAATGATTTGCTCTACAAAGTTTTAAATTTCCTTCCCATTTCCCAAACTCATCAGTAGAGTGGGTGCGGGCGGGGAGGAGAGGTGCAGAAAAGGTGAAAAGCCAGGAGCACAAAAGTGCAGTAGTTATTCTGGTACAGGATGAGGATTCCACCACTCCAGCAAAGTGTGAGTTTGCCTATAGGCCATGATACAGCTGCAAAACAAACTTTACAGGCAGAGGCACAAACATTTTACTTTCTGGGGAAGCTTTTCACAAAATGTTTAAGCTTTCTATCTTTGTCTTCCATATATTTTTTTCACTTTTCAGTTTTCTTTCTTTGAATAGCATTGGCCTTTCATAGGATTTAAATCTTGATTTTGTATCTGACAGCTCTAGAAAGAATACTTGCAAGAGTGATGTCAAATTCACAACTCAAACATATCTCCTCAGATCAAGAAGTCTGAAAATATTAGGCACCTCCCATTCTTTTCTGCAGAATACAAGGCTACAAAAGACTGATCAAATTTGTCACCTGTCTTTCTTCTTCAATGAGAAGTTTTACTCCTATAAGGTATATAAAAAAACCTTCCATATGCCTCCTAAACTCTTTTATTAGACTAAAGTATCCATCACTTGTCATAAGTGTCATCTCTTCTCCTTCAATGGATAAACCAGTAAGACTTCTTCCTACTCAGTTAATTGGTATATTAAAAAAATAGGTAACAAATTTTCTGTAAGGAAAAAAAAATAGTTTCCAAGCTCCTAGGAAACTCAAGTTGATATTCCATGCACTTTATTACTTTCTTATAAACAATAGAAATAAAGCAACGATATGCATTTGTGTTATTAGCAGAATAGAGTCTGCAGTGGAAATGAAGCACTGTGGCAGCAAAAACTGGCAACTGCTGATTGATCTCTCTGCCTGAATGCATGAAAAATAATCCCAGATGTCTGGATTGACATTATCATATGAACAGACAATATTATTTCCTCTGATTTGTCCTAACTTTGTCATTTGTTTGAGCAAGCCAACATTCTGGTAAAGAAAGAAGGAAAGGAATGAAGAACTGGAGAGGATGAAGGGAAATAAATAAGTCAAGGGTGAGGCACATTCCTTACTGAAAATACCTCTTAGATTAGATTACCACAATCAAACATCCTAAAGTTTAGCTGTGTCCACTGTAACTTTGATAACGAATAGATCAAAATAGTCCAGCTGTGCCTCGTATTAAGTCCATTATGTAACTGTATCTTGGTATTTCTCTAAGGTTTTTTTTGAAAGCACACCAGATATGAGAAAAAAAAAAATCTGTACGTGAGTCAAACTTCAACAAAGTTATGAACCTTCCTGAGGACTTCGTCAGGTCTACATACTTAACAGTTTTTTCCGAATTCCTCACACATGGTCGAAGCAGGAATAGCAATAAATAAATAAATAAAATGTATTAGCTGCTACTAAAGATTGGACTGATATGCCAGGTCAGTACAGCCCAGGCAATTTCAGAGTTAGTGAAGCATAAGCACGGTTAGCATATGCCACAGTTCAAGCTGAAGTGTGTATTACCTGATATCTCTGCAGGTTAACTGCTATGCAAGCTACAAAGTTCTCAAAGAACTTCCTTGTGTAAAAGAAGCTAATGATCAAACAAGTTTTACACAAGTGTCTGATTATTCTATAATTATTCTTGTTCTACTTACATCTGTGATGCTAGAAGCCACTATTAAATTGCAGCAGATAAACTCTAACATTCTCTGAGGTTAATTCATCAAGCTGTAATTCAAAGTCTTCTGGAAACATCAAGTTCATTAGCAATACTCAAAAATAATCATGTTCACTGACGTATTGATTATTTGCTTCAGTACTGTTGCAAAACTATGCTTTTCAAGTTTCCTAAACAGCTTTCCTGTACTTAAATGTAGAATTACCCAAAAAGTCATTAGCTTTTCAAGCCTTCAGATGGTTATTATCTGTTACCCTTTTGAGAATATAGTGTTTAATTCATCTTTTAAGTAGTTCTTCAGATCTGCTTGCTGGTCTATTTGCTTCTGATTTATTCATAGAAAGCAAAAAAAAAAAAAACCAAAAAAAAAAAAAAAAACCAAAACAAACACTATCACACTTACTCTGATTCCTACAGAATTCCAACTAAAATCAATAAAATTCCTGGGGCAGGTCACACGTATATCTGTAAAACTGTGTTCTTATTCCAAAGAGTATTATTTAAAAAATATTTTCAGATCTAAAATCAAATCAATCCAATATTTAATTGGATCAAATTGCTTTCTCTTTTCACCTGATCACTTTTTCTTTAGAAATACAAAGTCCATATCTTCAGAATCATATTTTGAAATAGTTCTCTTGGATTTCATGGTTATTTTTAAAGAACTATTTTAATTAATTATTAACTTCTATTATTTTCCTATCATATCCAAAACAGTCACTCTTTCCTATAAAACTAACTCCTCTGCAACATACATCAGTATTAAGTATTAAAGAACAGAAGTCAGTCGCTTAATTTCTCATAACTAGCAGAGATATTATTAATTTGAATCTCACCAGAGCTAATCTTTTAGTTAAGTTGCTTGAGACCAGTTTTTTTCTTGTAATTGTTGAGTTTATCAAGATATGATGAGCAGCCTGTCTTCTTCAGGCTTTCCTTCAAAGTCTGTAACACACAGCTCTGTTAAAAATTTGACATCTGACTTCCTGAAGATACAGAGAAGTGGGTATTGAGGGACATTAATGCAGTCCGTACCAATTACAAACTCTCAAGAAACACTTCCCCACTTTCTCACTGCGATGGGTTAAGCGTGCATCCTCAGGATGTTCCTGCCAAAAAGAAATTATAGTATCTGAACTTGGCCAGCAAAGATGTGTGGCATAAGCAGAAGACATTAGATCACTCCACTCTGCTTAACAGATTTACGATTCTAAGTTGTTGGAGGCAGAAAAAGAAAACTGAGTTCTGACGAAGGCATATACAGTGACAGTCTATCATGGGAATCACTCAAGTTGGTTTTATGTGAGAACCACTCAGTAGTCATTGATTATATGCTCATGAAGTATGTAACTCATTACTGACTAAAGGGTCTGAGTGTCAGAATTTATGAACAGGCTGGTAAAAGCATATGGCGTGATTTTACTAGTTTTGACTGCTTGCAGAAACTGTTGACATCTCTTAGGATGAATGACAGATTATATAAAACGGTATATTGCAGTTTCAGTTTATGCACATACAGATACATACGTATGCTCACCAGCATACATATATAACAGCACATATATAAGCATAACAGATTAATGCACCGCACTAACTTCATATAATCTGTATGCCATTACGCAGAATCACAGAACCGTAGGGATTGGAAGGGACCTCTGGAAATCGAGTCCAATCTCCCTGCTAAAGCAGGTTCCCCAGAGTAGGTCAAACAGTAAAGCATCCAGAGGAGTCTTGAATACCTACTGAGAAGGAGATTCCACAACCTCTCTGGGCAGCCTGTTCTGGTGCTGTGTCACTCTGACAGTAAAGAAGTTATTCTTTGTATTAGCATGGAGCTTTGTGTTACAGTTTGTGCCCACTGTCTCTTGTTCCATTGCTGGGCACCAAAGAAAAGAGCCTGGCCCCATCCACTTGGCTCCCACCTGTTAGACATTTGTAAGCATTGATTAGATCCCTTCTCTCAGTCTCCTCCAGGCTGAACAGCCCCAGGTCTCTTGGTCTTTCCTCATACAAGGAGATGCTCCAGGCCCCTAATCAACTTTGTGGCCCTTTGCTGGATTCTTTCCAGCAGTTCCTTGTCTTTTTTGAATTGAAGAGCCCATAACTGGACACAGTAGCCCAGATATGGCCTCACCAGGGCAGAGCAGGAGGGGAAGATCACCCCCTGCAACCTGCTGGTTACCTGAAACTGCTTTTCTAAACAATTAATCAACATGGATAGTGTGACTATCTTAGGTTAAGCCTTTCTTAATATGAGATGACCTAGAATATTTACATAAGAAATAACCAACAGAAGCATGAATTTCAGTCAACCACTCAATAATAATTTTAAAGCAAAGAAATGAAAGGATCATGCCTGTTCATGTATTATATCCAAACACTATCACACATAATTATATGCTAAGTTAATCCATTCAAAGAACAGTGAATAAATCAGATTTCACCAGTCAGAAAACAAAAATAATACAAGTGTTCTAATTCAGTAGAACAATTTATTAGATAAAATATAGAATTGGTATAACTGCTGCACACCACTCAGACGTCAATGCTATATCCAAGTTTACTTCCAAAGTGTGCAACACATCTATTATATTTTAGAACATTTGATATTTTAGGCGTCAAAGAAAAGGTCTGCTCTGCTGATACGTTGCTGAAGGTAGAATGACCTTCATGTTCATATAATTTCATTACTACATTTAGTTCTAATTTGAATTCAAATAGTGAGATTATTCTTGCAGTAATTTTTAATCACTCTATCTCTCAGGTGCTCCCTATAACTCTCTCTCTCTATAGCCGCATCTGTAACCTCCTCACCCCACACACCTCTCTGACCCCAGCACTCAGCTGTCTATATTCTAAGGATTGAAACTGCAAAGTTTAAACAAAGTGCTGTGAGAAAGCCTGCAGAAACATACAGCAAAATTACAATGGTAGAATTGCTGAGACGGAATTGTTAGCAGTTCAAGGATTCAAGATAAAAGAAATCTTAATGGAAAACAACAGCTAATTTAGGTGGGAATCCTTGAGTCATTGGGAGATTTGACAGTAGGACTGTCAATGTGATTGGTTTCAAAGGAGTCCATGGAAAAACGCAGTTTGTCAACACTGAGGAAACATTCAAGGCAGCTGTTAAGTGTGATCTCTTGATTGTGCTGTGCCTGCAAGAGGGACTTGGGTACTTACCAGGCACGGTGAGCATAACAACATTTAGCCTAGTAGCTTGTTTAACCCTACCTGCCTTTGTAAATGCCATCACAATTAGCTTACTTTTGGTTTATATATATTCTGCTTGTATTCTCTACACACAAAGTTGAATATGACTAAACCAAAGGACAGGATTATTTGGGGGGTGTTAGCACCTATCTGCACGGTCAGGTTAGCTCACTCCCTATTCTTTTGCACTGTCTGCTCACTAGCTTTATGCAGTTTAGTTCACTTGTGGTTTCCCTTCTACTATGAGCTATAAATTTCCTTCTAAGAAGAAATCCAAACATCATTACCAAGAGTTTTCTCCAAAAGTCTGTCATAGACAGAGACTGTAGTTGCTCACCACACCAAGTAAAGCACACCACCCTAGAGAGCCAGTGCATTCCTTTCACCTTCAAACACCCTCACAGTTTTTCCACAAAAATAAACATTGCAGAAAAAACACCTAAAGTCACACCTCAGAACTAGTCAAAACAAGACAAAAAACCCAACACATTTCAGCTGTCACAGAAATTTCAGTTCACACAAATTTGCTCAGCAACCTTGTTCTTTCCTTGCAGTACCCCACAGTGAAAACAGTGGTCTTTCCAATTGATGTATTCTGTGTAGTTGCAAGCTCAAAGTTACAAATCAGGCTTAAACCAAAGGCTGAAGATACTGATTCCAAGACTCCACATGTACTTGCTTAATTATTTGATGAAAATATACATACTGGCTTTTTTTTCCCTGTAAAGAAAATACTTGATTATAAAAACCTATCTGCTACCTCTGCTTCCTCTTCTGCAACTCATATTTGACATGATCAACAATGTCACCCCCCATGCCAACCATATAAAGAGTACCCAAACAATGATAATGGCAGAAGCATGCATGACAGGTTATCAACATATACCACTTAACTGTTGCTTACATCCAGCATTTATTTTTGAATCTGCATGATCAAAAATTGCGCCAGTAATGCCAATGACTTGCCAGTGATGAAGATGAATTTCTTTTATTTGCTTCTCAGTAACTTATCTGCTTATTCTGCTAATAACTTACAAATCCACATTCAGCACTTTCCTAATTTTATATAAAGGGGTCAGCTTCCTCCATTTCCTTTAGGCAACATAAAGGAACACATCAACTTCATACTGCAATGTTGCAATATAAAAAAGCTGGTGTTGGAAGGGATCTCTGGTCCAGATCCAACCTTCTGCTGAAAGCAAATTATCCAGTGAAACTAATTGCTCATGTCCAGTAAGGGGAATGCCACCAGTTCTCTGGGCAAGCTAAAGTTCATTCTAATAGTCTCAGACATAACTTCCCCTGAAATGTCACATGCCAGTTTTCCTTGTTCTGTCATGGCGTATCATCATGAGGAGAGCACCTCCATTTCCTCTGTAAACACTTTTTACTTATTGGAGAACTATGTCTATCTCCCCTTTGTTGGGATCTGAGCCTCTCCTCTAGGATGGAAAAATATATATACCAGCAACACTTTCTGCAAATGTTGAGTTCTGAAACTCTGTTGAAACAGTATCATCCTCTGGCCTTTTTTCTTCTTGTCGTCTCACAAGTAAGCAACACGAAGTTTTCAGTCAACTCCTTTCTCCCCATCCCACCAAAACAAATCAAACATGAAAAGTATTACAAATAAGCAGAGTCAGTGTGATCCAGCAAGGTTTTCCATTGTCTTCTTTAGTTTTCTTGACCTTTTAATACCACCAGATCCACTCAGTGTCCTCCTTGAGTATACCTGTACTAGCAAGTTAGTACACACTTGTAGTAACTATCTGTCTCATCTTTCTGAAGTCTTGCCAAATGCATTCAAGCTTACTGCTGGTGCTCAAAGTGGAATGTAGACTTGCTGTCCTACAACCTTCTGTTGCACCTAGTCTGCATCATCCTTGATATTTCTTTAGCTGTACATCCCAGTACTGAATAGCTTTCTAGACCAATATGCATGATGATGGGCGAGACAAATATTTGCAAGTACAAATTTAGAGATTTAGTCAAAGTGGCTTGCCATCAAACAGTAAATTATAGGAATATACTGAAATCACCATGGATTCTGCTAATAACTTACAAATCCACAATAACTTCCATTAATATTTTGGATCTAAGTACAAAATTAGATAATACATAATACTGTTATTAATGCTATTAATATTACACATTTAGACAATAGAAGCAATGTTATAAAATAGTTGTATTATGCAACTGAAACATTATTGGTCTGAATCCTTACATTTTCAGTGTATTTACCAGAATACTACGTAAAAAACCACGGCAAAGGTGAGCCTAAAAAGACAATAGTTTTCCTACTCTATCCCTACGCACACTTTCTCAAAATCACAGCAGATGCCTATAAATATATCAGAATTTCCCAAAATTCTAGTTTTGTTATCCTACAACAAACTCACTGATGCTTTCTTACACAATGTAACTGAACTTACAGTTTCCATTTATTAAATCTCAGTTAGCGTGCGGCAGAGGCAGAGCTACCTTGGGATCACTTTTAAAATGCTCCTGAAAAAAGCCACCTTTGAATGATAACCAGCCTCATTAACATTCAGAATACTTTGTAGTTTATCCTTCTATTGATTGTAAGAAATGATCACTGTATCTTCAGTTCTCCATCATCATTTCGGAAACGTACACAAGTTTCTAGTAAACTGGCTGACATGCTTTTGGTGTTAATAGTTGCCATATTTTGGGATTTTTCTTTCCCCTTAACTAGGCCCTCCTGCAAAAAGGTAATGTCCACATAAGAGAAGTGCATAATCTGAAACGTTACAAAGAAACCTTTTTCCAAGCTTCTAAATTGGATTCTTTAAAGTTCTCTTCCTCTGGCCTTATGAATATTTGTAATTCTGGTTACAGCACAACGATGCCTCACAAGCCTTCTTTAATACCTGTACACAAATGCAAGTCATCATTTTACTTTACACGAGTACAGCTATAGTGAGACAAATGAATTTTACGAAAACTACGCTCATTCATCTTAAAAGTACAGTTCAGCCCATTATTGGTATACAGAGAAATAAACAGTACTTAGCATTTTTGTTATGGGTTATGAGCTGAACTTCTTTCTCGTTTTGGTAATTAGACAAAATCATTTTGCTTTCCATTTGAAGCTTAAGCACATACAAACGTCCAGATTTTTATATCACACAGAAACACAGCACAATTAGCATTCCAGTCTTTTGCTATGCCACCTCCCTTTACAAATAAGTACATTTTTCATGAACTAAAAAAAAAAAAAAAACAGTCTGCATTTTCAGGTTAAACAGTTGGATAAACAATGAATCTAAGAGTTTTATAAATATTCATAAGAATATTTAATAAGGAAAAATGTACAGAAAGAGACAGCTGGCTATTTACTCTTTTCCTCACTGGGATAATATTGACAACAACTGTTAGCACCATGAGAAAAAAAACGAAACACTGAAGTCAGATGCAGAAAGCCAAGGACATTACAGTTTAATAAAAATATATTAGTGGTAATTGAGCAATTGGTCATATTAAATATGCAAGTTATTCTTGCTTCTGCTCTGCTTTATGTGTCATGACTATGAACAACTTGACAACAGACATATTTTCCTTCCACCCATGAATTCTTTTAAAATATAGAACAGACTGATGGAATGCAAGCTCTTGTTCATCGTTGATGAAAATGCACAGCTAAAGGTTGTGACTGTTGAAAAACAGTATTTCGTAGCTGAGAATTTTCTCAATAGTGTTACTGTGCTCTTTGTACCAGTCATAGTTTCCACAGTAATAAATGGGAGGCATTACTTTCAGAGCGACCCATGTATAGTGTGTAATATGTTGTGATAAAAAAAGACAGCTCAAATACTTCAGTAAACTTTCTTCTGAAGCTATATTTCTTATACAATAGCTGACATTTAGCAATAACAACTAAATGCCAGATTCTTTATATCTGGTTCTGACACTGAATACCTGTATGTCTAGACTTTAACAGTCAACAGCTTTGATTTCCTGAGCTGAGACCAAAGTTCTAGTTTCTACTCACAGGATTGAAATCTGTTTGCCCAATAACATTCCAAGGGGGGGGTGGGAAGCAGAAGTGACCTAGTGACACACCCAAAAACTCCTCTCATATTCACAACATCCCAGAGTAATGACCTTTATTTCCATTTCTCTCTCAAGATCATTTGTCGCGAAGTAATACAATGATGTAATCTGCTGTTTCTATAAGACACAGAAGTTATTAACTTATATCCCTTCAGAAGACAGCAGGCTGAAAGACTGGCATTTCTGCTGTTCATGTAGGTACCCCAAGCACCCTTTGCAATCACTATCACTGCCCTTAGAGACAATAAGTTCCTTTCACTTTCATGTTTACGCCAAGAAAAAGAATATCAAATTTACAGCTCCTGAATGGAGAGACTTCTCATGACTCAGTATTCCAAATCCAGAAGAGATGGAAATGTAAGATTTCAGGCAAGATGCTGTACACTGTGCATCATTTCCTACTGACCAGCTCAGTGCAGTCTTTCAATGAACATGTAGTCTAACTCAGAAAACAGTCTCTTCATAAAACGTAGAGAGCTGGAGTGCTCTAACCAGGCAGACTGGACTGTTCTGCACAATTGCAGTGAATTCAAATGTTTGCCTGACCATCCTTGGCAAATCCAGAAAAATTCAGACCAACACAGGCAGCTATCAACAAAACATAAATACAAGGAATGGGCATCTTCAGCTCAAGCTCTGGCACACACTAGCTTTAGCACAACATTAGATAAGGAAAGCAAAGGACAGGAAGAAAAATGTCTTGTAAAGCAATATTAAGAGTGACGCTACAAAGAGCATATAGTAAACGAGAGATTAAGCCATTCAGACTGTAAAGTAGATTAAGTTAGCTCCCCAGGCCAACACAGTAGCTCTCTTACCATTAACCCATAGAGCATGCATCAGTGACAATCTGCAGAGGCTACAGAGCCAGTCATCACTTGACTACAGACTGTAAGGTTTTATTTTATGTGGGTATCACACAACTGATTCACTACATTGCTGGATTTCAACAAACAAAGTGGCCTAACAAAAAGAATTTCTCACAATAAAGCACCTTTGTATGATAATTGAGCTAGATGTATGTCTATCACAAAGTGATTATTGACTATGAGAAGCCTTCAACTTAGTAGAAAATTACTTTGAATAAGAGCTCTCCAGAGCCAGTGACAAAGGTTACATTTAGCTATCTTAACACACAGTAAAAGAGAACAAGGCTTCCACTGGACCTCTGTATATCAAATCATCAAACAATGGGAAGAAAACTAAGCAATGGTAACACTCTTTCCATAGCTTTTTATATACTGTCCAAAAAGTAATTTACCCAAGAAGTGTACAGGAAGAAAATGAGCGTGTAATGTGAAATTCACAGACAGTATAACTTTTCTCATCAGCTACACATTTAAAGTGTGAAGATTTAATAGTAGTAAAGACTCCAAATTTGCTGAAGTAATAAGAAATTAATACTCTACTTTCTGCATTTAACTGTAAAAATGAATCAGAGATGAAAATCTTACAGATAACACTAAAATAAAAAGGAGATCTTATCCACCAATTTAAAGATCATTATGAATTATTTACTTTTTTTTTTAGCCAGTGTATTACAGGAAAAATAAAATATGGAGGATAAACAGAACAATAAGAGAATCAGCCAACTGAATCTAAAAACAGAATTCAAGGTACTTGTCAGCTTGAAATCATACAAAGGCTTTGAATTTAAAACCAAATTAGAAGAAATAGTAGCAAATTATATCCATCATTCACACACACAACCAGAAAACACTAAGGTGTCATAGTCCCCTTATAAAAGAACAGCAGTCTTTTCAGCATTTGAGAACACACCTGCCAACAAACAGCTAAGTTCAGCAGCATTCAGGTTTTACCAGCTATTCTTGCACTGTAAGTCCTCACATTGAATCGTGTAGGTTTTTTTTTTCCCTAGTTTCAAAAAATGGAGATAGAACAAATTAGTCTTCTCTGAGAGAGTGGTAAGGCACTGAATGGGCTGCCCAGGGATGTGGTGGAGTCACTGTTCCTAGAGGTGTTCAAGAAACATTTAGAAGTTGTCCTGAGGCACACGGTTTAGTGGAAAAATATTGGTGATAGGTGGACAGTTGGACTGGATGATCTTGGAGGGTCTTTCCCAGCTTTGATGATTCTGTGATTCTATAATTCTATTCTATACACTGAGTCGTATTACATTCTAAACAGTACATACCTTACAGCCCCTGTTCAGTGGAGAACTACAGCACTACCATTTTCCAAGTTTTCATCTTCAAGTTGAATAATTTTCACTTTTTCTCATGAAAAGCCAGCAAGTATTCTCAAAAGTCAAAACATTTGTTTGCACAAAGAGCAAATAAATCAAAAGGATCTAAAATTAAATTTATTCAAATATGCCATAAGACATAATCAGTACTAAAAAAGATCCACATGATAATCTTTGCTTTAACAGCAAAACCAGATGTACTACCTAAAGAGGTGAAAATGAACAAACGTAAAAGGAAACAAAGTTTATTATAATACCATTTTTTAAAAACACGTTTTACCAGACTTCAGAAAAAGATGCATTTTTAGATTGATATGGTAGTTGATGTTGAATTTTTTTTATATTTTTTTAATGTATACTCATTTACATGTTTGGGTTTTTTTGTTTGTTTTTAACTCTGGCAGGAACATGCATGAATATTAGCAAAATTAGGTCATATTTTTTTAAAAACTTTTTTTTTTTTAATATCAAAGATGATGGAAAATTAACAAGTAGAACTGAAGAATACCCATTTTGTAACCATGACATACAATTAGAAAGAGCAGAACTTTGTTGCAAAAGTACTGAGTTCTCTTACGCAAATAGAATGCTATGTATTGCACAGTTGCTATCTTTGAACTACATTTGCTACAACTTTGAGTTTATCTTTAAAGGTTATCAAAATTTACAGGAAAGTTCCATACAAGACAAAGTATTTTATCCCACCTCTGCCCAGAAAAAAGAAAGGATAAAATTTGCCGAACATACAGATTATTTGCAACAAGAAATACATTGGGTTTCTTCCTCCAATTTGCCTAATCCTTTTCTAAGATCCAGAAAAAAAGAAAAAAAAAAACGAGAACTCATTTGAAATTTATATAAATAAAAATATCAAGCCCGAGTGGACCTAAATATAAGAGGAAAACAAAAGCTGAGAAGACTCAAAGTAAAAGCACTGTTACAAATTAGCTGAAGGGCACCTTTAGAACAATGAAAACATGCTTACTAACCTGAGGGGCAGTCACTATTAAAAGTTTTCTTCAGTTTCACACCAGCTCAATCAAAGAATTTATTTAATATATAAGAATGGTTGAGTAGAGCACATTGCGCTGGAAAATGTATAACCCCACTTAGATCTTTCTTTTATTTATTTTAATACCTTCGGAGAAAAGTTGGAAAAAAATAATAGTTTACAGGGTTAAAATAAAGAAGAAAAAACAGTGGTCCAGCAGAAAACCAAAGTTTTTAGTTTTTACACCTATGTAGTTTAGTATTTATAATTTTAACAGTGGATTTCTGGTCCAAAATGCTAATGAAATATATGTTTACCTAGTAATAAATAAAAAGAGAAAAAGGGACTTAGATTTGGAGGACTTTTTAAATTCACTTTGCTTCGTATTAAATTATGAGATACTATTAGAAGAGAACTAGAGATTCATGAAGACAAGTCCTGAGACAAAGAAACTGAGAAGACACAGGACGTATGCCAAGTGGGAAAAGGATGTTTTCAACAGTTTTGCACTAGCAGGCAACATATCCAATGTACAGTATATGTTAACAGCTCTCAAATCATGTAAACCTTTTGATTACCAGTTAGATAGAATCAAACCTCGTAAGAAGTTACTCGCATTTAACCATTTTCACAGCAGTGACCAAAAAAAACATAATATTAAAGCTTGGAGAATCTATCATCTATAACATAGAAAGTATCTTGTAGCAGTTTTCCAAAGAAAAAGTTTTGAGGAATGGAGAGCAATTTAAAGTAGCAAAATCACAGAAAGCAGAGTGGAGAAATTTTTTTTTACTTTCAGTGTCACATGTTGTTCTCATATCTCTTTGCAAAAATGATTATATTAGATAATAGACTGATTCTCCATTTAAAGAAAGTGCAGGTGTTACATAATATAACATCTTCAAACATTCAGGAGACAGAGTTAATCCGGAATTCAGACATCTAAGTTTACCGTTTTTCCATGAAGATGGAATAAATTACTAGCTTCACTAAATGATGACAATTTTGGAGGTTTTGTTTTTTAAATGAAGTTAGTGGTAGCAATCCGAATTTTAAGTCCTGAAACGTTTTGTCCATGACACACATTTCCTCCCTATTAGCCAGTATTTCTGCTGTGATTATGAAGTGCTTTTATACAAAGCATTTTCTAATGACAGCTCAGCTTCTGTAGTGGGTCCCCTCAGAGCTCAGTCTTAGCAAGCTTTACACTGTAAAAGTGCTCAGTCATTCATAACCTTGGGGCATCAAAGGAGTGTTTGGGAAAGCAGGGTAACTTTCAAGGGTTTTTTTTTTGTTTTGTTTTACTAGGGCTGAAAAAAATCACTTGCTCAATATGCATTATTTTCTACAGCTTATGTTTTTCTGCTTATGTTTTGTCACTGTAGATATGTTACAAACATGGTAGACATTTCAAAACTGCTGTCATCTAATAAGAATATCTTCACCACAGTGAAGAAATAAAAAAACAAGGTATTCCCTGAAATGTAAATTGACATAAAACTTAGAAGTAGCCTTCCAGAAGTATGATTGAGATGGATTACCATGGCAATGATGAAATAGAGCCTTATACACCTATGTATCATGTGCACATCTGTTCCCTAGGTAAGTTGACAAGATTTCCATGCAGCTAACACTTCTTTCAGTGGCTTCAAACAAACAAACAAAGAAACAAAAAAAAACAAAAAAACAAACAAGTAACACACTTCTTCTGAGTAAGTATGACTGCTGAGAACAACTCTTAAGCAGACTGGTTTGCGCACTGATGAAGAAACACAATTTTAGACAATAGATTGAATACATCACTACACCTCTTGATTACAGAGTACAGATGATACAAAGTATGAGGCAGAAGTTCTTCTGGCATCAAAGCTGGCTAAAACACATCTTACCTCCTCTTCCCTCTTAAAAGGTTCAATGCTGCCCTTACTCCACATCCTCAGTATCACCAGCAAAACTACTCTGGAGCAATAATGTGATTCAATGTGGATAAAAAGATTTTCTTTTTTTTTTTTTTCCACACAGAATTACTCAGTTTAGATTGGTATAAAGGATCAGTGAAAAACACTTTCTGGGATATGGTTGGTATGACTCAGACACTTGCAAACAGGACATGACAACTGGTTGTCTGTGTAGTGCTCTAAATAGTTGAAATGAAAAGGTTTTGAGGGTAGAAACAAATAACCAAAGAGCTGGAATAATTTAACTTTTCCATCAAGAAAAACATGTATGGAACCAGGACTTGAAATGTCATCCACAGTTTTTGAAAATCATCTGCAGATATTCAGTCAATAAATGAAAAGATTCTATGTGAAAGCACTATAATGAGAACAAAAAAGAAAGCTTCCGAGAAAATACCAGTTTTCTTTCCTCTACTAAAGTTTCTCAATCACTGACTGAAGATAGTGAACCTCCCAGTGATTCTTTACAGTTATGACAACTACCAGCTGAACCAAAAATTGACAGAATCCTTCACAATATTACTCTGCATGACACTAGCAGCAGTGTAAAATTGAGTGTGATCACAGCACCAGTCAATTCTACTGGTTCAGGGAGTTTTCAGTTTAGGTCAATTTTATCTTCAGATCCTCGTGCTCCTGAAGCACAGAAGTTAAGAAAACAAAGCTAAAGACAGTAGGATGAAAGTCTGTAAAAAGGAAGCAAGTGCAGAGAGATTTCAGAAATTGCTAAAAGCTCTTCCTGTCCTGCAGGAACACAAAGACATGTCCAGGCAGCATAAAGTATGCCCTGCACAGACAGAGAGTAGTCCTCCCCCACCTGACTCAAACCCAGAGTCCACGTACTGTCTGAGATTCAAACACTCCCACAACTGTACATTACAAGCTCCTCAAGAGAAAAACATCATATATACAAAAATCTTACTCAGAAGAGGTTGTTTATTTATTTTTTAATAATTTTCTGCTCCCTGTTGACTAATCCCTTTGTACCAAGAACTTCTGACAAGGTAGTATTTGAAATCCTTTTTTAACCACTTCCCCTCTCCTCATCGCTCCGCCTTTCTCTTTCTTATGAGAAATTCAGTCCTCACTCCTTCAGTTCCTACTGAAGGACTCCTTGCCATCCCCCTTGATTGTTCTAATTGCTGTTGCTAGTTTGCCAATCAGTCCCATGCAATCTCCTCTCATTCTTTTCCTGTAGTTTCTTCCTCCATTTTTGCAAGAAAAAAAAAAATCAAAGAGCATCTCAGAGTGAATACACATTAAGCTATGTAAGTGTTTACCAGTGAGTCTAAAGAAGAGTGGTAAAGCCTAACCTTTATCCCACTTGCACTTCAGTGTTGCTAATCCTAGCTATTGAGGAAATAAGCTCTACCATCTTTATTTAAAAAAAAAAAAAAAAAA
>JACDJE010000102.1:764259-823377 GCA_016647715.1 Pavo muticus | reverse complement strand
TTTTACATTCAAAATGCTCTCACTCCAAATACTCCATACAGGTCAAAATCACATGCACTGAGACAGCAGCAAGTCTGCACCCTGCATTCCACATCACCAAACCACCACAACAGCATATTCTAGAATACCTTGCTTGCTTTTTCTTCTCTGCAGGAGGTGGAAAAGCAGCTAGCAGAAGTTCCACATATCAGTGCAACAACTAGAGTAGAGAACCACTACACGCGTGACCCTACAGATTTCTAGAAACTGACCCCACATTCAACAAATTAAGGCAAGGAGATGCTGCTCTCATTAGAGTACTATAACAGAACCCCAAAGAAAAAGTATCTCTATGGGGATTATTTAAGGCTTTCGTGGAAACAGTTCCTATTGAACAGACAGTGCTGAAATACGCTTGTTTTCTGAAAGTCTGTCTGCTAAGCCACGGAACTTATATTCAACAGGAGACCATTATGCTGTCATAACATTTGATTCCATTTACTTTACCTCTTAATTAACACTGCAACATTTAGCAGCTATTATAAGAGACATTCTCAAGAGTTCTAGATTTCAGCAGTGCTCGCAGGCAGACTGTCTTTAGGTACAGTACTGCAATATCTTAAGACTAGAGATGCCATTTGAAATAATAAAGCTGCCATCATCTTTGACTCACTCACGTTTCTAGAGGAAAAGTATTTGCAAATACTCCATGCTGATGGTGTCTCCACTTACTACTTCTTATGCTTAAAAAAGAATGTTTACAAATTCTTTCTTACTTACAAAGCAGATGCACTGTTTCACTCACTAAGACTTATTTAATAAAAATACAGATATTCATACAGCCTGTAGAGGCAAATGTTTATATATGTATCAGTGCACATGTGTGCTAAACTACGATTAGTCTTCTCCATGTGACTAACTCAACAACAACAACAAAAAACTAGTCCTACAGAATCCATCATAGAACTGCTAAAATAGTCACCCAAAAGTAAAAGGTTCACACATAATACTTAGTTTATTTACAGACCTGAATGAAAGAACGCAGTTTCAGAAGTGCAAACATATTTGCAATGTAACAGAGCAGCAAATCATCTTGTAGGAAAACATCTCCATCGCACAAATGCAAGTGTAATGTAATACTTTCACCATTCTGATAACTTCCAAATCATGACTCTGCTAGGTCCATAAAATGCATTAATTTATAACTTCAACTGCTATCTATACCGTAACATGTTATTATAATTAAAAGAAAAAAAAACCTTTGCTATCTGTGAAAACAACATATTGTTGTTTTTCTTTTTAGAGCAGAAGTATCAGTTTCAAAGAAGCCAGATTCCAACTAGTATTAATTATTACTTTATCAGCTACACAAGAAGTGTTTTCAGACACTGAATTTTGCAGCCTCTTACCTTCAGTGCTTTAAAAAAATACGTTGCATCTCTGTTTCCTAAATATCTGCATTAATTGGAATGACCCGTAATGTATCCTGTAGCTTCAAACGCAACCATACTCTATGTTACAGTTAGGACAGAGGCAATTGCGCAGAAGTTGACATTCTCTCATCTTACAAGCAGTATGGATAAGGTAATTATACAGGAATTAAGAACTTCTTCCCTTTCTCTCCTGCAGTAGGGAAACTTCAGGGTTTTCCAAGGTTAAAAAGTTTACTCATCCATATTGAGCTGTGATTTTAGTAGATACCGCATTTCTAGCTATAGTATGTGTAAAGCACAACTACATATAAAGACGGTACCTATCTTCAGCAGAAAGTACAATCAATCTAGTAAGAACATGGAGTTTAATACTGCAAATATTTGGTGGAAGCACTTCACCTGGTCAAATCTGGAAGCAATGCAGAAGAATATGCTCAGTAAAGGTGGGGAATCTTCCTGTGTAGATTTACAAATAAGAGCTGGGAAGAAGACATGGAAAAACACACAGATGTTATAGAAGATAGGCATCTGTGTTTCACTAGGAGGGTTTTTCAAGCAGTTCATCTTCTTGTAAAACCTGTCTTGGAAATGCATATAATAAGATATATAGAAAATATACAAATGCAACTTTCCAAAGCAGCTTTACACCAGAATGCACTGTGCTATGGACAGCCACTTATATATATCTACATCTATATATATATATAATTTCTTTCCTCCAGAAAAACCCTCTTTGACACTTTTGTACCAGAGGTTGACACTCCACAAATACAGATGTCAAGACATCAGCATTTTGTAAGTCTTCGATAACACATTCAGCCTTACATTTATCAGCTGTGGAAAGCCATACATTTGTTTTGGAGGAAATCCAGCCTTAACATTAAACTCCATCTCATTCAAGCTAACACTTTTACAGGAACTAAAGAGGGAAAAAAAAGAAAAAAGCCCCATTATTTCTGAGTTTTAGAAACCCTCATTTGGGGAAGCATAGAATGGAATTCAGGTTCAGAAGAAATATCTGAATACTTTGACATACAAGAATAAAGTATGTGAGAAACGCATCTGTAATAGTAAAAACAGGAAGGTTGGGATACAACACAAAAGACTCCCCAGTGAAAGCTGCAGCATCTGATGTGAGATGGAAATGGGCTTGTTTTACAGTTGTGAATATAACTCATGTGAAACTCAGCATTTCCACTGACTCAGGAGGCACACGCTCCAAGCATTTTCCATAGTTGGACCGGTGGTTTGGGACTTCATTTATTTACTTTTTTTTTTTTTTTTTTTTTTTTTTTTTTTTTACTTCAAAAGAAAACAAAACCTAAAGCTGAGGGAAAAAGTATAGAGATGTAAGAGCCCACATGTACCTAAGAATTTTACTAATGTGTTAATCTCAACACAAATTCTGCAAATAGCATAACCTATTTGACTTGTAACATTTAATCTCGTATTTAATACAATGTCTGGCACTTTCCTTCAATACACGTCTTTGCTGCAGACAGCAGGAATCATTTCTCTGGAAAATGCAGCCATCAGATTACACTGTGTTGCTTCTTGTTACACTAACTTCATTCCGCATTGTATCGAGAAAACTTTCAGATGAAATGCAACAAGTTCATGCAGCTATTGCTGGAGTTTCTCGCAGCACATTTTCAAGTTAGAAAGAAATATGAGAGATTTGAGAACAAAGAGCTTGGAAAATAAAGTATAACCATGCAGAAATTGATTTATCACTGTTCTGAGCAATGTTTAAACCAGTATGCAATTGCTATAGAAAAATACTACATTCTCTGCTTAGTTTGTGAAGACTGACAAGAGGAGTGCTGCTCCACCACCTCTGATCCAGCCTTAGCACACCAAGCAGCGAGTTTCTAATCAGCATAAGAGGCAGAAAGTGACATAAAACTCCAGCCCTAAGTGGTAAGTGCCATGAAACTGAGGTTCACTTACCAGTTCAGCCAAACACAAGATGCCAGTACAAGATGCAAAAGCATTTCGCTGGACAAAACGTACAACGTTTGTCTCCCATTAGCTCTGGCTCCACACAGCCCCCGAGGCGCTCAGCAGCGCGCACACAGCGCAGGGACACGCGGAGCCATACAGCCTTCCTTCCCGGCGCGCAAGGTGCGTCCCAGTGCTGCCGGCCACGCTAACAACTTCACTGATGCAGTCCTTTTGGAAGCCTTACCATGGCCACAATAAATTATTAAATATTCTCACCCCCTATTCACTTCCCTGGAACAGTGCAGCTTACTATATTTTCAGAAAGCCAGCCTACTTAAATGTCATTAACTATCCAATTAGTACAGTCTGCTCCTTGCTAGCTGCGGAGTTCTGGGTTAATCTTTTAATTGTTAACTACTATCGAATCATTTTAGCAACCACGCTTTTGTACGTTCTGTGGTAATGAAGACGGGCTCCCCCCAGAATCCCGCCTTTCCCCATACGTAGCGGGCACCGCGCTGACGGCCGCCGCGAGGGAAAGCCGCGCGACGAAGGGCAGCCGCAGCCCCGCACACCCGCAGCCCACGCGTGGGGCTGTACCGGGAGCCCCTCGCAGCGCCCCGCACGGCTCCACCTGCCGGGCCCTCGCCCCGTGGTCGCCCCGCGCATCTCCCGCATTACGAACCTCCCGTCCAGTCCCGCGTGAGACGTAAGTTTCTCTCCTTGCTTCCTGAGAGGCGCGACTCCGCGTGCAGGGCGAAACAAATGCGGCATTACCCTGAAAGCGCTGTCCGCCCGGCGACGTGGGGACCCGCCGCTGCCCCCACAGGACCCCTCCTGTTGCGCGGCCGCGCGACTCACTGCGAGGTGAAACTTGTCTGCGCCGGGCAGCGGCGCGAAGCAGCGCTCGTGCTCGCCCCCGCGCCCAATAGAGCTTAGCGAAGACCAGGACCTTGCCGCCCCTTACATAGAACCAACGAGCCCCAGGTGTTCTCGCCCTCCCGCCCGAGGTGAGCCGGGCTGCGGGAGACAAAGTTTGACACGCGAGCGGCTCCTGCCGAGCACGGAGCCGGCCCCGCGCCGCGCGGGCACACGTGCGGACGAGGCACTCACTCACCTGCCGTCGCCGCTCCGGTGCTGGCGGGGGAAAGGCAGGCTGCCGTAGCCGCGGCCCCGCGCTCCCTCCGCCCCACGGCGGGCAGGAAGGGGCAGGGGCCGGCAGCCTCTGAGCGGAGCAGGTGGAGCGGGGTGGCTGGCGGCGAGCAACACGTTCAGCTCCGAACTTTGCGGCTCCAGTCACAAACAAACAAATACGACCAAGGGAAGACCTCTCCCATCCGATCCCAGCCTGCTCGGCAGTCGCTGCCTCTCTTATTGGTGCGGAGGTTATTTATTTATTTGATTTTTNAAAAAAAAAAAATCCTTGTTCTAGAGCATTTTACAACTATCTACTATTCTTTTTTCCCCAGGGACACATAAGCCATAATAAATCTTTTGCAAAATGAAGTAAAATTAATTAGTTTAGTCTTGCAGTTGCAAATGAGCACATTTTACTTCCTACTGCAATAGACCAGGAACACATAGGCAGTTTAATCTAAAAGGCAGCTAAAAATCCAATTACATTAACAGTAGTTTTTAAGTGAATGGACAGTACCTTCTTACCCACTGTATCTAATTCACAAGCTATCCTCTGCCCACACCCTAAATTAGCAGATTTGCTGAAACACCAAATAAAGGATTAATCTTTATCAGCTATTGTATCTTTTCTCCAAAGCTTGATTTCTTCTTAGACCACCAGCTCACCCATTTGAATTCTCATCCCTCAATTTCACCCCCTTCACTGCAGCAAATAGAAATATTTTAAAATTACCTTGATAGGATTTGGATTTTCCTTGAACATGGTCTTTTATTTCAGTATAACATAAGATTAGGTTTAGTAATCTCTGCTGTCCAAGAACAAGGTCTGCCCCAATGATTTGAAGGGGTTAGTGTACAACCAAAAGTGTATTATATACTGATGCTGAGGTGACTCACTGCCAGAAACAGAGCCACCAAAATTAAAATTGCTAGTTTCCAGAAAGCATTAAACAGGCTTTACTTCTAATAAAAGATTGCATTTTATCTCTCTCGTTATATCAGGTTGTAGACCTAAAAACATGAGCAGAACTCGTCATGAGATTAAACATGTATGTAAAGCCTGCAAGAACGGGGCCTAAAATGGGTTTTATCAGTCATAATGTTTGATGGTTGTTACTGCATAAATCAGTGCAATTTCAGATAATGTTGTTAGCAGTTCAAATACCTTTTCATCTGAAATCAAACATATAATGGTCAGTCCGCCATAAAGTGGAATTAGCTGTGAAGATAATGGAAGTGGCTCAGACCAAACTTCAACAACCTTCACTCCTGCTGTGACCTAGGGGCCACAGTACACTGTCAATTAGCACATGCTTCATCCCTCTTTCTTCCTCACCCCACTTGCTCAGGAAGCAGATAAATCTGGGCAGAGTCCTTGCTGGCTGCCCGCCTTCCCTCATCGTGCCCTGCTTTCTGCCCTTGAAAATGGCTGATGTTCTTTTGAACATCATTACGGCTACAGCTCAATGTTACCCTGTCCCACAGGAGAAAAGATTTAAAATAAAAAGGTAGAGATCAATGTGGGAGCAACTACTTCAGCCAAAACAATCTGTTACATATTTCTTCAGAGATTACATTAACATGATTTTTAACATAGCTTTAAAGACAAAACGATTTGTGAATAAATAAAGGAACCATAACCACAGAGATGTCTATCAGAAGGGAAATTNTTCACAGCACTATGAGAAACAAGGAAATTGCAAAGGTGCTTAGAGAATAAATAGTTATTTGGCAATATTACTATGCAGTAAAACATAAATTGTATCCCCATTTCTCTTCAGGTGACAAGAGGTAGAAATGTACAGATTGCTTTTATCCCAAGTCAGTCAATGAATTTATGTAGATCTGCCATTTCAAACAGAGGGTACAAATCTTTCTTTGTGCAGCAACTCTGTAATTCTACCTTTGTCAACTGAAGACAATAAACTAGAAAGATTAATGTACGTTTTGTCTTCAGTAGTAAATCGTATTGTCAAACTGGGAGAACTTTTTATTCAAAGAACTGGATCAATAGTTGACTTTGTTTTGAAGCATTTATTTAAGAAGCTACTTAAAAAGAACGAGGTTCATGCTCTTAACATCCTTAAAGAAGTCTCTCAGAGGCAATTATTCTATTTGCCAATCTAGCGGTCACTGCCGTGTAGCAACAAAAAGGCATGAAAGTTAGACGTAGAAATCCCTTTGGGTTCAGACAGTGCATTCTCAATGGAAGAAGTACAGTGGGAAATTAAAAAGTGAAATGCACTTTAAAAAACTCTCTATTTGAGTGTTTTAAAGGGCTTTCTTTGAATAGGTGAGTTTCATCTCTAACCAGTGAGCTTCAAGGTCAACTAAATACAAATGACAGATGTGGTCCGTGCCTGAAAGAAAGCCACCAGCTTCATGTAACGTTATTTAAGTAATACATACATAGTTGGCTGCCTGAGTGTTGTTTTAATCCATAAAATGTTAGGGTTCAAAAGAGCACAGTGTGTCCTTAACTGGAATAAACTACTGTATTTTCAAATAGGGGAGATTACTGAAGCTGTTGCTTTACTAATGGTGGCTGTTTTCAATACCTGTCAAAATCAGTGAAAAGAGCCCAAAAGATTTCAGTTAAATTCAGTTTGACACTTATATTGTAGATGACCGCTTGAAATTTCAACAGTTTCAAGTACCTTTAAAAGCAATTTATTTACAATTGATTTGGGACTCTCCTATTTTTATGTGGACAGTAAGGACAGGAAGCACTATCTAAAAACAGCAAAGCCCCCCAAAAGACTGATATCACATATATATCATCTACATATTCTATCTGCTTCCATCTAAATGAATTCAGTAGGCCAGAGGATCCAACTCAATAGGACTCTGACGAAGTCAAGCTATTGAGAAATTAGATGGCTACTGAGTATATTGGCTGCTTACCTGAATTATGCCAGCAGAGTATTATTCAGTGTTCTGGAGTCACAGCTGAGAATTTGCAAGAAGGCAAAGAATAAATAGCAACAATAAAGAAAACCAAGGGGAAAAAAGGGCATAAAAACGCAAAGTGAAAGGAAAAAGAAAGAAAAGGCAAAGCAATAATGTTTTTTGAACTTCATCATGTGTTGTTTACTTGCTTTCATTTGGTCTCTTTCATCATTTACATCCCTGTGATCTTATGTTTGGCATTTTGGTTTCTTAAGGTGTTTCAAATTGAGATCGCTAAATGAAAAAATAATGCAGCCCCCACTGCCACCCTCCAACACTGATACAACTTTAAAACTGCTTTCTTCTACTGTCTTTTCACTCCCTGAGTTCTGTCTGGACTCCTAAAAGCCTACTTCTAAGGGCTTTAAAGAGGTAGTAATGTTACGTGTAGCTGCTGATGCACATCCTCTGGAATATGTTGTACTTCAGAAATGCATCTAATAATCTCAGTAGAAAATGAAACATAGGTATTAATATTTTCAAATGTTGGCTCAAATCAGTCAAATCTGAGAAAGTTCTGTTTAAATAGCAAGAGACACAGCTCATCAGGAAGAAGTTTCTCCAAAACAAATGGTGTTTGCCATCCCCAGCCATTTTATCTGTGCTGGAAGAGACTTTCTACAAATAAATAATAAAAGAAAAAGATGGATTTTTCTTCCACAGCTGAACACACAGGCTTCCACTTCGTTTTTCAATTTCTTTTCAGGTAGCTGAAATGCTTTTGATCACAATTTATAAATATGTCAGGCAAAGCTCTGGTAAACAAGCAAGAATATATATTGAACAGTTTGAGCTTGAAAATTGTGTCAGAAATTGTATGTTGGTGTATGTTATAAAGAATCAAGAGTTCTATACAAGTGCATGTTAAAGTACATAACAATATATTATGTAGTCTTGTCTAATCATATAAAGATTTGGTGAATAGCTCTTTCAGCCAGACAGGATTTGGACAAATTTCCTACTGTGACCATTTCAAAGGCAAGACAAGGTAGGAAGTCTCCCCTCTTCAGACTCACTAAGCAAAGTGTTGCCTTGACCTTAGCCCATCCGATAGCTATTCAAGATTTCAGTCTCAACTTTCTGTAAGCAAAGATGAATATCTCTAACTGATTTGGAAAAGTGCACTAAAACTGTGTATTTCAAATATAGGCATGTTGACAAGTAGATCTGGAAGAGGGAAAAGCCACTGTAAAGATGGCAAAAGAAAACTATATGGCCTTTGAGGGCCACTATGATCAGAGGGCTGGAGCACCTCCCCTGTGAAGAAAGGTTGAGGGAACTGGGCTTGTTTAGCTTGGAAAAGAGAAGGCTCCGGGAAGACCTCATTGTGGCCTTCCAATATTTGAAGGGAGCATATAAACAGGAGGGGCAAGGTCTGTTTACAAGGGTGGATAGTGATAGGACAAGGGCGAATGGTTTTAAACCGAGACAAGGGAGGTTTAAGATAGATATTAGAAGGAAGTTTTTCACACAGAGGGCGGTGAAGCACTGGAACAGGTTGCCCAAGGAGGTTGTGGATGCTCCATCCCTGGAGGCATTCAAGGCCAGGCTGGATGTGGCTCTGGGCAGCCTTTTTAGTGGTTGGCAACCCTGCCCGTGGCAGAGGGGTTGAAACTAGGTGATCATTGTGGTCCTTTTCAACCCAGGCCATTCTATGATTATATGATTCTATGATTTCCTGAAAATGGGGATTCTCTCATGCTGCTGTATTGGAGGACAATGATTTGCTTCCCTGTGAATTAGGCTTTTTAGGTTGAGGTGATGTAAATATGTTTGAATAATAAGTTTGAAGCCTGACCACTGTTTATTTTTCCCAATAAGTTAAGGCAAGATTATTTTTTTGAGATAGGAAGACATGCAAGTATAGGTGAGGTTGATAGCTTCTAGACAGAAAGAGAAAGAGCAGCTGCCTTTGGTAGTGGACATTGTTCAGAGTCTGTCTCTGTTCTGGTGACTGAAGATTGGCATCTTGTGGAATATGAACAGGGATGTTACACAGACCATTGTCATTACTGAAACTCTAAGACGTTCACATATGAGCAGCCCCATGTCACATGTGCTTCAGCAGCGAGGATGATCTTCCTTGCCTATCAGATAGGTATATTGATGTGTTTTCATATGTGTCATAAAGGGAGCTGAAAAGAGCACATTTTTGGATGTTTTGGGATGTTTTGGATGTTTTGGGGGTTTTGAATACTCATTCACTGCAGTCATATGTTGTAACTGACATGGTTCTGTAGCATTTGTACAGAGAAGAGCCGTACTCGAGTCAGAGTTGCAGAGCTGAACCAAAGAGCTTTCTGGGTGGCATGTGTTGGCACATGGGTAGGTGGATGTTGTTGTAAAGAGTCGTGCTGCAGAAGATGAAACTGCAGAGAGCTGCTTAGGAATGTTTTGCAGACTCTGAGTGGTGTGCTTGTCGTGATTTGGAGTGAATCAATGGTTACAGCCCAGTCTGCAGTTGTATATCTTGTGTTTATTTTCTCCTATTTTTGTTTTGTTGGGGTTTTTTTCCTTACATTGTCTTTTAAAGGTATGTCATACCGCAAATGTTCAGATGTTCAGAATAACAGTAACTTCTCATAGGTGGTACTTTTTATTCACTATTCAGGTGTTTTCTGCTGACGACATAAATAACTACATGAAATTGTACAACAGGGTGGACAAAACATAAAAGCTGCCTTGCATTTGGAAAGATTACTTGATAGAAAGGCCCAAGAGAAGATGATTTTCTAATTTCCTGGCATAGGGAAATAGCCAAAAAGGAGACTTTTGCTACGTTTTCCAAGTTAGTCCATACAATACAATGTAATAGGACATGATGAATGTTGACAGTATACCTGCACCTAAATATTTTCAGGATGAAGAATACAATGAACACATTAAACACATAGGCAGCAACTTTGACTCAAGGTCTGTTTTGAGCTACATAGTGCCAAATGTTGGGGGAAATTTTCAAGGAAATCATTACTATCTGCTTGTCTATCATTAGATGTCTTCTTTTGTAGCAAATGCCTTTTTGTCCAGTCTATCTGCTCTTACACAGTTTTGGAAGCTCTTCTGCAGCTCACACTGGAATAAGTAATGCTACTTCAAGGGTTCATAGGATTATGAACTTATGAAATCAAGAAGTTGTGCTAAAAGCTATCTCACTGTAGTAGTAAGAACAGATGTTAACAAGCAATATTTAAAGATGAAAGCTATTGTATAATAGAGATGCCTGGAATAGATATCTGAACAAATAAACTGAAAGAGAGCTTAACTGCTAAAATGACTTGTCTGAAGTAATATGTTTCACAACTGGAATTTTGATATAATAGATATTTGACATTTATAGGTAGAAAAGAAACATAGATGTTTCAAGTAGACATAAATTTCATGTTAATTTATTTTGTCTTCTGAAACAATTGTACTTATTGCTTTTGTGTCAAGGAATTAAGCTGCTTGTTACACTTGTTTACACACAGCACTCTTGGTCTGAAACTAATATATTTAGCAAACTTCTAGTCTCTCGTGATCCAGCCTATGTGATCCTGCAGTCAAATAGCTGCCAAATGTCCCATTTACACAATTCTATATATACACAGGACTCATGTATGCAGAGAAATAAATATATTAAAAAAAAAAAACTAGTTTACTACTACATTCCAAATGTTTTATAATGTTGATGTTTCAAAACACTTTGCTTTTCATTACTTGTTAATCCTTTTTCTGTTAGTGGAGCTTACTTGTCTGCAAACATTTATTTGCATGCTTCATATTTTTAGCTGAAATTTGGTATTCATATAGCTATCGGGGGAAACAATTAGAATATTTACTCTTCTAAATCAGAAATATTTGGGAATCCAGTCTGGGAGATGTATAGCTGGATATACATGCACTTATTCCTCTTTGGACTTTATTGGGATAGATGAAGATGAATTAATCATTGCAATGGAACTTCACAGTTGCCTAGGGACCAGAGGTTTTAAGTTGATTGTACTAAGTGTTGGTAAACAGAGGAAAGCCCTTAGCAATGCTGTGGAGAACTGATAGCTCAAGGAAGATAATCTCTCAAAGTTAAATATGTTGTGAATCATATTCTTGGGAGATAAATGATCAAGTAGGTGCATGGTTGTGACTGAAAGGTAAATTAAAGAAGCAGCAGCTTAGTAATTAGCCAAATAGTCACTGCACCCTGACTGAGAAAAGCAACTTCTAAAAGCCCATCTTGGTTTGGTGACAGTATGAAGAAGTCAGTTAGAAAAAATCTGCATGTAATGTCAACATGTAAAAAGTCTGAAGCAAATATAATTTGATATGAATTAGAACCTGTAAAACATAACGGAAGTGAGGTGAAGGAACAAACCATGGCTCAGCTAAGGACAACGATATATATATGTAGTATTGTATTAGGAAAAAAAGAATATTTCATATATAAAAATGGAACCATTCAAAGTTCAAGAAAATCAAATTGCTAACAATGTTCCTGGAAAGAAGTAGGAGAATGTACTAGTATTCCATAGTGATTGTGAAGTATTTTCCAAGCAGTTAGCTTCTAAGGAATCATTAAGCAGTATTTTAATACTGAATATTTTGTAAAACAGCTGATTTAGATGAACTGAATTCAGATGTAGATGTATACTGTCTTGGAATACTCTAGAAACTTCTGGGAATAGTTGATGTCTTATTAAAGCTAAAAATAAAATTTAAATAAAATTAAAATAAAATCCCATGAAACATGATCCATGTTATAAAGGAAAAGCGAATAGAATGGCAAGATGGGGTTCGGAACGCACCCTTGAGAATAATTATTTTTCTGATAATTCAATGTTGTAAAATGATTAGTTAAAGCACTGCTATATTGAGTTTAGAGGATTTTTATTTTTGTTTGGTATACGTAGCGATGAGTAGTGGTAAGGAGAAAAGAGTGACTAAATTGTTCATGTGTAGATAAAGTGGACAGAAGAATGCTATATCAACTTTTTATGCAATAAGATGACGATGAAAAACCAGAAAACCTATGGAGAAGTGTCCCAAGTGCTTTGTAAAATGGGGAAATTGTCTAATATGGAGTAAGCAAAGAGATCAGTTAGCTGATAAGGGAGGAAAATTCAGATATGAGTGAAATTTTTAATCTAACAGAGAAAGATATAATAATCCTTCCTTCTGGACATCACCACCAGAACTTCTTAAAGCGTTAATACCATACGTATTTTTCATGGTGAGATCAGCTACTAGAGGAAACTACCAAAAATAATGACCTATTCTGCATTCCTCAGATACTCAAATAAAATTCTATCTATCTTTTCATCAGGTGCACTTTATGTTTTAACCAAATAAAACATTTAAATTTAAGTATGAGGCAAATGGAAGGGCCTTTGATCTATCTAGTTCTTTCTGTCCTTGAATATTCTGATCATTGTCAGTTTTAAGTATAAAATTGTAATTATTTAAAATAAGTTGATGTGAATCAGGTTTCTGGATAACATGTTAATTCCAAATTTGTATGTAACACACTTTCCATGTACCAATACACATAACATTTGTATTTTCACTTCACACTCCCCTTTCACCTTCTAGTATTCCCTTAGTTAATTGCTAAGGATTTTAGAAGATTCTAAACCATTCGTACATGTAAAACTGGTCAAAGTTATGTCCATATATTCTTATATTAAAATAGATACTAAATATTCTAATATTAAATGAGATACTAAATTATTTTATGGATATGTTAAAGTTTTAAATTGAGCAGTACTTTATTACTTTTTGGAATTTTAGAGTAAGGATTCATAGGATTACAATTTCCCTTTTAATATTATGAAAGTAAAAATTACAGTATTAGACCAGATCATAAGAATTTTTTCACTCTCATTTTCCAACAGCAAGAAATGTCACATTGGAAAGTTTCATAGTAAATTCACCATGAAGGAGGTTACTTATACTGCTGCTACAGCTAAGGATGCCCGTTAGCCATGTATATAATCATGGTTTGTGTTGCCTCACTTGGATTTCTTTCTTTTTTACCATCAGTATATCTTTTCCTGACATTTTTTGCATTTCTGCTCTTCACACCACCCATCTGAACAGTATATCTGTCTCAGTCAGTCTGCGATGACCAGTGAAAAAGGAGTTCCTACCCAGACAGTCCTTTTGACTGAGCCGAATAAAATCTCACATCAAGGTCTCATGGCCAGCCTATAATGCTTTAGTTATTTATATGTTTTCTAATCCATCATAATCTGTGAATTTCCAGCCCTCAAACATTAATTTGCCATTTGTATTTTTCACAAGCCTTAGCAGCCAGAAGTCTTGTTAAGAAAAGAAAATAAATCCTTGCCATGTTTAATGTTATGTCATGATGGACTTGTGGTAACGCCTTTCTGGACCAATTTACTCCATGTAGAATAGTTTATCAGTTGGGAGAAAGAATTTCTAGTTGTGACCTCCGAGGGAAAACAAGCTGCTTTGCTGAGGAGAAAAGAAGCTGCCTCTGCCCTTCCCTGAACCTACATGACTTTGTTGTCTGCTGAGTTGCTGCCACTCTTACTTGCCAGAGGATTTGGCTTGCTTGTGCAAGCTCACCGCTAACTAGATTACAAGGTAGACATGCAGTATTTTTCCTTTGTTAAGGTAACTGTGACCAATATCATCATCCATAGCTATATCTTACTATTTTTATCCTATTGTGTATGTTCCTACTTTTCTACCATAATATTTTATGGCATTGAATTCCATAGGTTGATTATGCATTTTCTTCAGACACACACGTTTATGTAAAATTAGGTGCATTTATAAAAACCTCTCTGTATTTCTGTTTTGCTGCCTTAAAATGTTATTGGTCCTCAGTCCTTTCTAAGTAAAAGCACCTGGTTTCTTGCATATAATTTGCCAGAGCACCAAAGATAATTAGCAGTGTTAAGTCTTTCTTTAATATTCCATAACATTTTTGAAAATGAAACTTGAAAGGCTTAAGTCACGCAAGTATTTTTGGAAGTGCTGCTCTGCGTAGTGATATCTGTCATTCTGTATGGTTTCATTGTCTGCCCTCTTACTCATAACGATTGTTGAGTCTCCATGCAAAAAAATGTTTCACTATGCAACCTTCAGGTCTAATTACCTTTTTCAAGAAGGGATAATGAGAACTGAATTTCACATACTGGGAGATGAATGACATGTAAGAGCATTATAAGTTTGTATATATATATAATATATAAGGGCTACTCCAAAAGTGTTATTATGTTGGCCCTTCAGAGGCAGATGTTGGTGGTAAATTTTGTTGCCGTGTAATAGATGGCAGCAGAGGAGGAGTCTGACAAAATGATGTGGATGTTAACACAGTGAGGTATTGGGTGGTGAAACACTGAGAAACAGAGAGTCACCTCCACTGGTGCAGATTTTGAGGAGTGCAGGATGCTGGCAAAAATGCAGAGCTAATGGTGTCTGTGTTGAAAAATAAGGTTTTGTAGCTGAGAATTTGCTCTATCAAAAAGAGTTATTGTGCTCTTTGTATCTGTTGTATTTTCCACGGAAATAAATAGGGGTTTTTCCTTTTGGAATTACCTACATATATATGTTATTTTGCATAACTTTTTAAAGAGATTTTTGTGGGTTTGCTTTTTGTTTCTTTGAGTGTTTTGGCTTTTCTTTTGTGTGCTACATGGTTTTGCAAAACTTTACATGCCACCAGCCATAAACTGTAATGTTTGTTTTTCTCAGCTGAATCACTATAGATAATTACAACCATTACAACTATCCATTGTTTTCAGGTAGCTTAAAATATTGCTCCTAACATATGTTACTTCATGCTTTAACATTGAATTTCTTTTGTTTTCTGCACTCACATACCATTTTGTGTTCTCTTGACATTACAGCTCATATAATTCTATGTCCTCTGCAAATTTCAGCTCCTGACTTCTTGATCCTTTACATGACTAAACATCATAAATAACACATTAACTAACATACTATCCTCTGGAGATAATGAAAACATATGATTTAATTTCTCTTTTCCCTCTCTTTACAATTAACCAGGGCCCAATCCATGATAAAGCTTTTCCTCTTGTCCCATGAGTACTTTCTTTTACTGTCAAGAGCAAAATCTTAACCGGTTTTTAATATTTTCCTATATCATGCCCTTTCAAAGTAATTGTTTTTGACAACTGTTATCCATGATTTTGGAGTTGTAGCTAGAATAGGATAAGCAGATTTGCTACCCTGCAGCCTTTCTCATTTTCAGTTAACTGCTGCATAAAACTCACAGTTCAGCTAGATGACTTCGGGGCTCCTGCAGAACTCATGGATAACTGTATTTAGGCCTAATGAAGTATGGCTTTTCAGGTTTTTTCCAGCATTTTCTTACTACTAATGTTTGGAAACTTTGTACATGACTTCTCCATCTTCTGGAGAAAAGTGAGAAAATAAAGTATTTACCTGCTTTTTGTAATGTTAGCATTTTAAAAATTCAGACCACCAGTTCTTTCTTATATTTCCATCTTTCTTCATTATTAGTTCATGTCTTTGGCTATTTACTTTTCATAGTCTCCTTTGGAGTCCTTCTAACTTACACCTTACATTTTTACCTTCTAGAAATCTTGAATTTTTCTAGGGAATAAGGGTTCAGTGACACAGAAGAAAGATTGTGTCTGTCACAGACGGAGAAAAATTATTTATCCCTTTTATCATATGAATTGGTATATTTATTTACTTATGATTTTAAGATATTCTCATTAAAAGATCAATAATTTTCTAAATTTACTTTAGATGAAGTGGGATAATGTAGGGGCTCGTTTTAACTGGGGAACATCCTCACTACTGCTTTTCTAAGAGATATCAGAAGAATTCTTGTTGCCTATTTCAAATTCTCCCCACTTTGATGTGTTTTGTTTTGTTGTTGTTGTTGTTGGTTTTTGTTTTGTTTTTTTTCCCCCAAAGCTTCTCTTCAAGATTTTCCTATGGAAAAAAAAGTGTGGTAAATTCATATTTACATGTGTTAGGAAGGTAATGTTATCCATATCATGTAGTGAAATTCATTACCTTAAGACCTCATGTGCAAATCTGATCCCTCAATGTCCACAGAAGGACTGATATTTTTAAGCTTTAGTGGAAGACTTGAAAAAAAAACCTGCCTATTAAATAAGAAGTCCTATGAGATATTTGCTATTTCAATAGTATGTGGAATTTAAATCAAGTCCCTTATTTGTGAGGAAAAAAAATACCTGTAAATCAGTAATTCCATAACTTTTCCTCATTTATGGGGTAAATATGATTTCTTTTTCAGCCCTCCTCCATTAGTCTGTTTATAACCTTGTGTTGTTCTCCTTCCATAGGATAGTATTTAATGTACAGAAGAATAGGGATTAAAGAATATTTTAGAAAACTTCAGATGAATGTGGAAATTCTGGTAATTATAATGTTAGTTCTGGAAAATGTTGATTTAATATCATCCATACTGAAGGGCCATGACTTGTCCTTGAGAAATGTCTAGGACTTGATATATTCCCTAGAATCAAGGAATTCAACATTCATAATATCAAACTGAGTTGAATTAATAATTGCTAAAACTGTGCATGCTTTCAGACCAGTGCAAGCATTCTATAGTCATACAAATGTGCAAGAAGATGTCAATATTTATGCATATTATTTGAGCATAAATTAATTGTACTGAATTTTACAATTCATAAGTTGTTTATACCAATGACATTTTCTAGGCACATGCCATCATTTTACTGCAGGAAAAGTTGTACTTATGGCAACCCTGCCCACAGCAGGGGGTTGGAACTGAATGATCTTTAAAGCCCCTTCCAGCACAAGCCATTCTATGATTTTCTGATTCTATTATTCATACAGTAAGATCTTTCTTTGAATAAGAATGATTTAAGGTCTTCTGAAATGCCTATTTATTTTTCTCTATTTAAATTTCTTTTTGTTGTTGTTGTTTTTGTTTTGTTTTGCAAAGAACTTTAACATATCAAAGCCAAAAGTTCATCTAAAATATGCCCAAAGCTTTTGGCTGATCCAATGTCATAGATTTACTGTTGAGAACAGTCATGTGAGATAAAGCATGCTAACATTCAAGTAAATAGGTTACATTTCCAAATCCAGTTTAGGATTCCCTGTGTCACTACAAAATCCATCAGATAAACATAATATTTAAACTGCAAGAATGTTGTCTGTATCTCATCCACAGCATTGGTATGCTCCTCCCCTATTAATGTTTTTATAAGCCATTGAGATCAGCTAGTGAAAAGTTTTGGTGCACTGGTCCTCCTGTTGGCTTGTATTGTTCTACAGAAGCAGGCTCAATGGTAGTGCCTATTTAAAATGTGAAGGGAAAGCTTGTTAATAGACTTGTGTTAGTAACAGAAATAATGGTATAGTTTTAGAGGTAATTACAACTGTGATTGTTCTACACGTACTATTATGATCAGATCGGGAATTTATATAAAAATTCAAAGAGATCTCACTTTATGTATCTCTCCCAGTTGCTGCACTCTGTTCTGAATGACTGCTTTGTGTCAATGGAGCACAAAGCATCTGGGATACATCTTTAATTCAGTCAGTACTTTAGGCAGTGGAGCAACAGATAGCATAGGAGTTCCTCCCTCAGATACTGGTACTGATGTAGCTACATAAGAAACCCCTAGCTGTTTGGCATTATGTTGATTATTTTATTTCACTAAGTTGATTGCTTTTATCCCCTTCTGTCCTTGCCACCTTTCCTCTGAGTGGAAGTCTGACAAATTCTGTCATGAGCAAAAGGAACAAAAAATTAAAATTGGAAAGCTAAGATGTACTCCAAGACAATAGTGAGTACTGCAGTGCTAAGTACTGTATGGTACTGCTAAGCCAATTCTTAAACGTATTCCAAAGCACATATTTAAAAAAAGAAAAGAGCAGCACTGCAGATGGTGGTGTAGAATGTAATGAATCGTGCTTATGTACTTTCTCCCCCCGCCCAAATGATCACCAAATTATTGCATTTTAAAGCTATCACATTGACTGGATCCTGCTAGTTGTCCTACACACTGGTCCTTTAAATGCTCTTTGACATATTTCATGTATTCATTCCTTACTCTTCATTTTGTTTTTTAAGATTGTAATCAGGAGTTGTGACCCCTTCAATACCTGACTGAACCTGAATTTTCCAATCCAAAATACATTTTATGCCTCTACAAGATGCCAAAAATGAGGGCTTTGTATTAAATCCGGGTACTGATATCTGGGTTTGTGTAACGAAGAGACAAAATAGTCAGTAGCTGACTGTCTGTGCTAAAGAAATAAGAACTTGAGGGAAGAAGTAGCTCAAGCTTAACTGAGGCCAATGAACTTACACAAGTAGAAGGGAGATGCAATTTAATAAATTGGCAGAGACCATCATTATTTCTCATATCAAAGTTGTTTGTGTTCTGACTTTCAAAATGTTGCTTGTTGCCTCAAAAACCTGTTGTCTGCCTCCCAGGTATTTTCCTTCATTGGTCCAAGGCTGAGATAGATTACAGAAATTAGATAATTTATCTTTATGTCAAAACAAGTGTTTATATTTTACATATTACATTTTCCATTTTAAAAGTGGCTAAAGGGCAAAGTCACATAAAATCAAAATCAATATACAAAGTGCTATTGACTAAAACCTTTAAAATTTATTTGTAAATATTTTGCAATATTATTTTTCAGTATTTGTTTTTCAAAATGAACATCATCATTAAGAGCAGTTTAGAATTTAGAAACCATAGTTGAGATTTCTGATGAATATTTATTTTCCACTGGAATTGGTGTTTGTCAGAGTATTTCTTCCTTCTTTGAGAGAACAGGGAATACTAAGCAATGCATCATGACTTCAGAAGAAAAATATGTTGAGCTGAAACCAGCACTTGCAAGTGTGAAGACATCTTTTTCTTCCTCCACCTTTTTTCTCCTTCTCCTTTTCTTCTTCCTCCTAGCTCTTTCTCTAGGTGGAGCTATAGATCTTCAAGTGAGTTCATTCGGAAGTTTACCATTTCTTTATTAACTTTTTCTTTTATTTCCTGCTTTCTTAAGTGTTTTCGGCTAACCGTTATTTCTTTTTAATGACCGAGAGTAAAAGATTATTTTGAACAGATCAATATAAAACAGAGAAAAAAAAGAAGCTCAAATTTTGAGAAGAAGCTCTAATTTTGGAGCTTGTACAGAAACTGAATAAGAAAATTAAAGACATTATAAAATAACTTTTGTAAAAAATACACAACTGTGCTTAGATTTGAAGGATTATTAAAATGCAAGATCATGTTTGTTTAATTTGCTTGTCTGCTTTCTGATGGCGTCACATTGTAGATTATAAGAAAGATTTTATTAGGTTCTATTTTTCTGTTTTAGCAGGATTCTTTTATTTATGCACTTGATTTGTGGGGATGATTTCTTTTGTCCCTAAATATCAAGGCTGTGTTTTAAAATGCCTCTCCTCTGGCAATTTAATTCCCTTACTTCCTTACTAGAAAACATCAAAGAGTTGGAAGGATTTCTTTTTCTGAACATCCCTAGGCAACATCAAAACATTCCAAAACACTCTGTTGTACCTGAGTTTTCCTTACACGCATATCCCTATTTCTTTACAAATGTTGAACTATACAGTAATTCATAGACAGCTGTTAATTTCAATGCAATTTCAATAATCTTCAGAGAATCTGACCAGGCAAGGGAGAGAGAAACAGGTCCTCAAGAAAGAAACAGGTATTGCAAGTTCCAGTGTAATGAAACTGTCTTCAGTAAAAGGGAATAAGAGAGCTTACCTTTGGCATGGAATCGATTCTTCCCCAATTTCTTATTTTTCTTTTTTTTTCATCTGGTTCTTCCTTCAGTGAAGCATTACCTCTTGCCTGCAAGAATATGGGAAAAATAAAAGGAATATTTTGCTAAAAGAAAACTTACCCTCAACCTAGAATGTATAGCTGGAGAACAAAATTATAAAGAAAACATATAAAATACATATATAAAAGAAATCTCTTTGAATGTAGTGGTTTCCCCAAATATGTATCTGAGTTTCAAGTAAATAGTTGTGAAGTCTTCTAGGTTATTTTAATTTGCGTTTATTAAATCATATCATTTCTATTGCTTTTTATCTTCTGTTTCCAAGTGGGAATATATTTAGTTAGGGTTTGTTTCTAAAAAGGCATTCTGCTTGCAGTAGGATTGCAGCCTGGAAATGAAGGTTGTTTCCTTAGATACGGTGTTTTGTTGTTGTTGTTATTTTTTTCTTTTATGGTAAATATTTTATAATCTTTCATTGTCTACGTGATGCTTTGTAATGCAGAAAAATGAAGATTAAACTTTCTCCAATGATCGTATATACTTGAAAATCACCACTTTCAATTCATGAAATTAATTTTTCTCAAAGTCTGTCTTCACATTCAGAAAGCAATTTTTCCATCAACTTGAAGTCAGTTGAACTTGAACTTTACAAAACAGGACCTATATAAATATGTATTATAACAAAAAAAACCTAAAACACTTATTCTTATAAATAACATTATGATCAGTGCACAGACTCAAATTTGTACTTTTCACTCTGATCTGACAAGAATTGCTCATCAGTGTGTACCAGAATAGACCTAATAAGTACAGAATTCCTTTCCTAAAAAAATGTAAAAATATCATAAATTATAACTAAAGAATTCATTTCTCTTCACTGTGCCATTTAAGAAGTAATCTGTTCTACAGGAGGACATTTTTTTTTGTTAATTATTTTCTCATCATTTGACATATTTTTATAATCCACTTATTAAGTGGTGTCATGTCTTTCTCATGAAGAGAGGGAGGGTGACCAGATTCACAAATCCCCCCTGGTTAAATTAAGGTGAAAATGACAATCAAGGTCCAAACACAATCATCAGTTTTAATGAGAATCTCTGTACTACAAGTATCTTAAAAGTACTGTCACTCTTACAATTATATCCATCTAAGCTGCGCAGCTAAACTTTGTGACTTTCTAAGAAATTGAAATAAGCCTAGTGTTACTTAACAGTTTTATGAGGGAAAAGGAAATAAAGAGATGGAGCGCAGTGGGGGGGGGGAGAAAGAAATGGATGGTTACAGAAAGAGATCGCCAGTTTGGATACCAGCAATGGTCCATCTAACAAGGGGTCCTCAGTCTGTGAGAGCACTTGCCCAGAAGTTCCAAACTATCCATGTCTCAAGGACCCCCCAAGCTTCTCTCAGGCATCCTTTTATGCATGCTAGATTTATGGGGTTCCTCATCAAGAAGTTTTCAATCACAAAGTTTATTCATCAGTAAGTTTGTCATCGAGTTCTCCATTAACAAGTCTGTGGTCAAAACTTCCACAGCAAATGGGAGTGCTGGACAGAGCAACGCTATCTTATCTTGAAAAGGCTCTGTTCTCTGACCAAAACTTCAGCCTTTAGCCTGTTGTCACAGTGATGGTCTTGCAAGTGTTTAATACAATTCCAGGCAAACCGCAGAGGAAGTGTTTTCCCTTGTCTGCTACAAGTGGTCAACAATAGTCAATATAAACTAAAGAATACAGCAATCTTTTTTTTTTTTTTCTAAGTAATGCCAAAAAGCATTTAAAAATGACTTGAAACTATGAACGAATAATTCTATTTCTGAATTTTCTATTGATTTCCTGCATGCCTTTGCATGAATGTTCTACAGTGAGTGCAGCACTGTTTCCATGTGCTCCTCACCTGGTCATATCATTGATTGTGAAATAAAAGCTGTAGTCTGTCTAAATTTGAAAGCTATAAAAAATTTACCTGTTACCTATAGGATTTCACTTTATGTATTGTTTTGCAAATTGTCGTAAAAACAATAAAACAGTAAAACAGTATTCAAAGCCATTATGACACTTGAGAAGTATCCAGCAAGTACTGGAATTGAAGGTCTGAACAAATAGGCATCGGTATAATATATAAGATTAAACATGGAAGTGTTAATATTCAGAATATCAACATATCAGTATCTTATGCTGAGGAATTTTATAAAGGAATACTGTTTTTCTAAATGGCTTCACTCCACTGAAAACAATGGGTCAAGTTGTAGTTAGAAGCACAAACTTTGACTCTTGCAAATGCAGGTTTTCATTCAGCCAGTAAGTTTATGTGACAACTCACATAATAAAAGAGAATTTATTTAAAGTTTCTTAAAAGGAAAAAAAAAAAAAAAAAAAAGACATCCAGTCATCAGATAACATTGTGTCACACAGAAGAATTAAGAAATAAATGTGGAAAAAAATCTTCCTCAGAAAGTATCAGCGGTAAAATCTTTATAAAACAGTTAGAGTACAGAATTTTTGTCACAGGCCTCAGAAAAAAAATGTGTGTGATCTTTAGTTAATCCAGGGGAAATAAAATCTTTATTTTTTCAGAGAACTGTAATGTTCCTTCTTGCTTTGTAGCCACTAATTTCAGGAGATGGGAGAGAGAGTTATGGCCTAGCTGATGGACATACGGTGTAGCAAAGTTCATTAGCTCAAGTCTTCCTTTGCAGAAAGGTTTAGTACTGAGGGGCTGGTCTGTGGAGAGAGAAAAGTCGCAACGAAAATGCTGAACATTGTGTTGCATTTCTGTATGGACTGGAGCTTCTTTCTCAGGTGATTAGGAATCTGGCTTATGGTCACTTGGAGCCCTTGGGCTGCTGTTACAGAAGAACTGCCACCACCTTGTCTGTAAGTTGAGTTGATGTCATTGTAGCAGAAGAGAACACATGCAAGTGCAGGACACAGGCCAAGCTTCTGTGCAGTGCTCATCCTTTGGAAGAGGTGCTGGACTTTAGGCTGACTGATAGGCCAGCAGTATCTTTTCTCTTGTCACCCCAGTGAGTGCAGGAACATTTATTCAATCCTATCTTGATACCAAATGTAATTATGAAACTTTAGAAGGCATCGTAGGCTAGTCAGAATTCGCTGGAGTATTTCAAATCTGCTGTCCCATAAACTGGCTTCCCATGCTCAGATTGTACTCTCATTAACATTTCAAAGGCTATTGCAGCTTGCATTTACTTTCTTGAAAGAAGACATCAATAGATTATCACAAAAATCTAAGAATTTGGCCATATTGCATAATCATCATCACAGCCAAATTTTGGAGATTAGGACATCAGTTTTCAGTATTCGTCTTTATTTAAGAATTCTACTCTTAGAAGCATGTAGTCACTTAATTTTCCATATATACTAAAGGCACTGCATATGAAACTGAGTCTCCCATGTTGAGAGAATAAATTGTCATATCTCACTAGAATGCTGCGGTTTTCTGACAGGAAGAAAAAAAAAAGCCCAGGGCATGTCCCACGACTTTGATTCACATGACTACATGGCCAGTATGATAATATATTAAATGTTAAAACTGCCAACATGGTAGCAGTTTCACACTTTGTCTGTATCTGAATGGTGTTTATCTAGAAAAGCATTCAACAAAATTGAGGAAATTTTGCTAAGTGCCAAGCTGTGAGTACAGGAGGTCATGCCACTGTTTTGGTTGGTGTAGTACTTCCCTTGTCTTTTAAGTTCACAGAAAATGTAGAGGAATGGGTTATATAAGGAAAGTCATCAATAGTAAATTGACTGTTATTGACTGAGTGAGCTACCAACTCACAGTCATCAGCAAAAAAAAGCTCACTAATGAAGAAATCAGCCACATGTCTGCAGACTGAACAATTTGCATCTGTAAGAAAAGGAAAGAATACAGTTCTGCCAGTGGCACGAAATGCTTCCATCTGCATACCAAAGACAAGATTGAAAATGTTATGGCAACTATTTATGATATTAAAAAGATATTGCCATTTTCCACCTGTCTAGCCATCATCTTATCACAAAAGACTTAAATGTGTCAGGGATAAAATTTGCAGTGCTTTCGCATATCTGCAAAAGCTTTAAGAGTCCCTTGTAATTTACACTGTCAAAAACTTTAGTTAGGTCAACAGTCAGCCAGCCAAGACTGCAATTTGACTTGATACTATTAGTAAGGCTCTAAAGGTCAGGTGTGTAGTGTGACTTACTCCACATTGAAGTTTTGGGAAGACAGATTACAAAAAAAGCAGAAATTGAGTTGCTCAGTTTGGACATGCTAGGATGTTCCTACCATCAGAGAACAGAAATGCCAAAATAATTGTCACAGTTTACATCATGATTACTTGTAGGTAGTAGACATTGTTGGTTCCTTTGAATTGCTGTGAAATTGATTCTTGCTTTCATATAATGTGGAAAGACCAAGTAGATTTCACGTTGCTTTTTAAAATGTAATTTACCATCAAGTCAAGCAGTACTTTGGTTCAATGTCAAGATATTGTAAAAGAATATTAGACTGAAAAATTAAACAAGTCATCTTTGAATTTGAAATACAGGAGACAACAAGTTTCAGGCTATGAAAAATTTCTATCACTGCCAGCACTGAGACTATGGTCTTTCTCTACTCTTCCATTACTAAAGTATTCATTGAGTTTACTGAGTGTAGGTGTTGAGTTTATATGTCATAATAGGCATGCAAGGTGTAATTCTCTAGCCATTCAAGAAGTTTATAATATTGGTACAGGGACTGCACTGGGTAGGTTGATAACTACAAATACAGGTTGACTTTTGAACTTCTTTTCTCTAGTGAATGGTATTGATTTCTCTGTATTCACTGCCCTTCCAGAGTTCTTTCAGCAATTATGTATTCATGTAAACGTTGTCTATGTCATTTGTGCGACTGTATTCTAGGTTAATGGACAACTACTTCCACTATGTCCAAGACTGTCTTGGGCAACTGTCTTACATGTAATTATACTGCTATCAATTTTTTTTTACTTGCATCTGCTGTTCTTCTGTTTGTGTTTTCAGCTGACAATCCAAAATCCATGACAGTGCTTGAAAACAGAAGAATAGCCCCTGCAAATTGACAGAGCTCAGGAAAAGTTAGAGGAATTGAATTAGATGAAAAAAATAACAGCAAGCAGTGTACTGCTTTTTAGAGTTTTATACTGAAGAATCAGTCTGTATTTTTGCTGCAGTTATATGGCTACCTGAAAAAAACTGAGAAAGAGAAAATTTTCTTTTTAATTCATCCTCCCCCACAGAAACAAAACAAAACCTTAATTTTAATTCGAAACAATCTAGCAAAAAAAAAAAAAAGCAATATATATACTAAAACTTAAAAAAACATGTGATTCATGTATGTTAAATGAAATATTCATTGATTCAGAAGTGATTCAATTAAATGATTCACTTTGATTCTTTTAAATTTTCTTAAATCTTTTAAAATAACAGTTGTAAAGCTTTTGTAAGACTTTTCTAACAGATCTTCAGCAAAAGGAATGCATTTATGCATTATATCAGAGCTGTCTGATCTGAATTATTTTCCCCAAAAAAGTTTGAAGCTATGTGTCCATCTCTGTGCATATTCAGATTAAGGAAATTAAAGTAATCTTCTAATCTCATTAGTGGAGTGCTGGTGATGGATAGCCATAACCCTTCCAGATTCAATAGATTTACGCATTATAAAAATAATAATAGATAAAATAAAGTAAATAAAATTGCAGTGAGCAGTATCTTTGAATAATCTACATACACGCATCATTTTTTAATCATATTCTAACACTTCTTTGTTCGGTATCCTTTCTATTAAAATAGCAAAGGCATTGGTCAACTCAGTATTATCTCCAAACACTCTGGGTTCTCAACTGCATTGTCTTACCTACTCTCCATGTTTTCCATCGTTTTCTCTCCTCCCCTCCCTTTCCCCCTCCTCTCAACAGTTGAAGGGGAGGGACTGGCATATGTTTCACTAAGAATATTGTTTTGAGGAAGTGTGTGACCTTTCTAAGCAGGGTCAGTGTCATCACAGCAAACATAGCGACTAGACCTCAGTTTTTGCCTTTAGAACTCTGTTGTTGCCTTTTGACTTGAAAAAAATTGCAGCTCAGGGCTCTATGGAAAGATGTGAGTCTAGGTGTGTGTGTCCTGTGTTTCATGCTGCTTTCACTAAGAAAGAGCAGTTATTTTTGAGCTCTGCGGGGATACCATTTCTCCTTCTTTTTGAAAACAAGTAGTTTTCAACCAGAAGTGGTTGGTAGAACACAAAAGATGTCTGTCCTTTTTATTTCCTTCCTCTCCCTGCTCACTGGGAGAGCAGAGGCAGTGACAGTGCTGAGATGAATTGTTTGGCCGTGCTAGCAGCAATTAGCTGTTCAAACAGTTGCTTCTGTTCCCTAGGGAAATGCTAGTGATACAGATGAAACCATCTTGTGACTGGGCTTGATCTATAGACTACCTGTAGAACCTGCAGAACTCATCAGTGTCTTCTCTATTGCTTTTGTTCTACTAGATGTAAAGGTATATGCAATTTGATTTCAAATTTTATATTCCCTTAATGAGACAGCGTGTTTCATAAGGATGTTACTGACAATACATATAGCAGTTTTGTCAGGGTAAAATGATGCGTGCCTTTGGCATTAAGTGCTTTCTTGAAGGCTTAGCATCGTAAACATTTCTACTGCTAGAGAAAGCTGTAAGAAAGTCCACTAGTAAAAATCAAAGGATATGCTAAGTAAGATCTTAAACAAGCCAATATTCAAAAGTAATAAAATTTGATGACTTAATTTACAAACTGCAAAGAAAGCAAGGATGCCGTGTTTATGTAAAGATTCCACTTACTTTTGATTTATTATTTCCAAAGACTGAAAGGCCAAATCCCAAGGACTTCAGTGGAGGTTACTTACATGCAGGATTCTGGCAGAATTGCACTCCAGAATAACAGTTAACTACCTTTTAAGTATTTACTAGTGATATTAGAGGGTTAAACACTCAGCTTGTAGCTGTAGCATTTAAATTTGAGCTTGGGAGATTTAAATTCAATAAACATCCTATCTAAGTTTCTTTTAGAAAACAAGTCTCATGCATTTTTATGTGCTTCTGTATTATTTAGTATGCTACACCTTACTTAGGTAGAGTTCTGAAAGAAAATAAAAAATAAATACAACTGGGATACCTTTTAGATATACTCTGCCAAATACCTTGCCCTGGTCATGTGCAAGGTGCTATCATTAGTGCTCCATGCTAGGAATTTTGTTGTTGTTTGTTTTTTGTTGTTGTTTTATGCCCTTTGGTATGACCTTGGGCCTCGATCAGCTCATTAAAAATTGAATTGCTTATTATAACCTGGCTTCATTTTCCACTTTGATCAGAAAGCACAATAGGTTCCTTAAGTGGATTTACCCATAAAAAATTCTGGTAATGAGAATAGAAGAGGCAAGTTTAATAACTTTAATATCAAAACAAAAGCTACAGAAACACCACCCAGAGGATAATAACGAACATTTTCTCTAACTAAAAGATAAACCTCTTTGCAATATGAAAATTCTGTTTTCTGGCTTATTAAGCGAACATCTTTTACAATTTGAAATCAGTATAATTTCTACTTCTTCTGTGGCTAGTGCTCTCTCCAACCAGCTTGTGAACATTACAGCATTATTTTATTTGTGCCACAATTATTTGAATTCAAAGGAGGAGATAAAACTGCTTAAAATTATAGAGAAATTTTGCTGAATACTGTTCCTTTTTAAACTATTGCTCATTTGGCTATGTTCACTCATTATTTGCTATCCAAGAATACTTTTGGATATAGACTTTTATCTCATAGGCATTTGTTCACACAGAGAATTAGGAACGGGTTATTGAACAAACATAAAATAAAATCTGCAATGTTTCTAACAGAGTCTAGAGAAAGGTGTGAGAATAGGAAAAGAATTATTGATGCCTTTCTAGCATCAGTTTTTTGTGCCCTTCATCTTCAGTGATTTGTCTCTTGCCTGTATACCCAAATGAACTCATAGAGGAATATTCCTGTGTAAACACACATACTTTGTTCTTTTTATTCCCTTCCCATTAGTCTCCTCTTTAAAAAAAATCACACATCCTGAAAGGAGAACAAATCACTGTAGCTGCAGTGACCAGCCAAAAACCTTGGATAGCGATTTAGCTAGGCAGATCACAGGTAAATCTTTAATTGCGTATCATCCTGAGTTGTGAAAACAAACATAAAAAGGTGGAAAATAGATCATGAGCAAGAGACTTGGTTAACAGTAACTATCAAAACCGTTAGCCAGTCTGTCAAATATAACTCACACCTTTAATAGAAATAGATTTGCTCTTACTAGTAATCTAAATTCTGAAAGTCAAAATAGAATTGAAATCAATATTACTTTTAAATAAATACGGTGAGATGAAACGTTTATTTTAGGGTCTCTTCATAACGTTACAGCTAACAGACATGGTTAGCTGAAATTAACATTTGACAGGGACAGTTGTTCCTAGCCTGGCCCACCTCTCCTTCAGAAAACGAGAAGCTACAAGTCTTATCTCCCCCATGGAGAGGTCTTGAAACAAAAGAGAGGAACATTTTTAAAGAAGCTTTATTTTTCTATATCATTTTCAGATTTCTGGAAAATTCTATAGATATTAATTTGCTTTATGTCACTCAAATCTATGGTTCTGGAGCCTTACAGGAAAAGTGCAAAGTGGAAACAAATATTTCATGTTTATTTGTCTTATTTGTAAATCTCCTTACAACCATCTGGGAAGCTGTTAAAAATGAGTTGGTTTCTTTTTTTTTTTTTTTTTCCTTTAAAATACATTGTATTATAAGGATCTTTTTCATGATAGATTGTATAATAAAAAGCCATTTCATGAAAAAAATTAATACCCATAAGTTTGAAAAATGATTTAACTACAAAAACAAAGCTGTCTCGTGGATGGAATGCATTCATAGTCAGCAATCAGTTGATAATATAGAACATTTAGAGAGCTCCGAATTTGTCTCTGGATATTAATACCTTGAATTATTCAGTTTTGCAATCTAGTATTCATATATATATGTATATATTTAAATGAAGACATTCTCCTTGGAAAACTGCAATGGCCTAGATCAATCTGAAATTTCTGTAAACAGCTTGAATACATTTCCCCACATGATGTGTACATTGTATGCTGAATAATTTTTATCATAAATGTGTTAGAATATTTCAGTGTATACAATCTACTAGTATATTTCAGCGTACAAATGCAAATTTTTGTACACTATGAATAAAATATTTTTTTTTTATACAGCACGATTTGTTATATTTTCATGTTATTTATGGTCACATCTTGTTTTATGAGTGATTTGCTATATGATGGTGATCATGAATGCCCTATGTGCAGATCATGAATACACTGTATTTTTCGGTCTCAGGTTGAAAATTGTATTAAATCATTTCTATTCAGAACAATATCTGGATGTAGATCAATAGTTTGAAATAAGCTTTGATCCATCATTTAAAATTTTACATAGTTTGCATGTATATTTCTCTAATTTAATGCTTTTGACTGCTTTTTGTATTCATCATGAGCAGATCACTTATTAAGGGAAAAAATGAATCAGTTCTCAAATTCTGCAACCACTGCCACTTGTAAGTGATTAAATTAAACTAGTTTTTAAATCAGGACAGAATATCAATACCTTAGGGTAACAAGAAATAGTAAACAAAAGCCGTTTATAGCCAGAAGATTGAAAAATAATACATATATATATGAATATAGAATAGAATTTATATATATTTTATTGATATGTGCTATTATTATATTTATACATACACATACAGAGCTGTACTTATTTACTTATATATGTAACCTGGTATATGTACACTAAGGAGATATGTACTTTAAATACATGAACAAATGAATAGAGGATAAGTTTATATTCAGTATTTTAAAAATATGATATAATTCTGAAGAATGTGTAGTATTTCATCTGCCTGTTTAAGAGAACCTTTTCTTGGTGTAGGAGCGATGGAGAGCTGGCTTCCTGGTTTGCTCCATGTACACTGCACCAAGTGGGTTGCTTTGTGATTGCCCTGGCTTCTGTTCTCATTATTGGGCTTTGTAAATAAAAGATGAAACATTCTGATATATAGCAAAACATTAGCACTATCTAGCAATACATGGATTAATTGTTTCTCACACTGAACTATACCACTCAGGGTAACTTCCAGTAAATGTGTATCACTTCATACTGTCTCTGTTTCAGTTGACACTGAAGTATATGCTTGCATGCAAGCTGTTGTTACATCCATCCCAAATCAAAGCACTGTAACTTACATCAAAAGTTACTCTTGCTTGGTCATTTGCAAATTTTCTATTATTTCAGTTATGTAAGGATTAGACTTCTACATTCAATTTAGCAGGTAAAAATAGAAATTCAAGATCACAAGCACTTAGTTCCATCACAACAGACCATCAGTCTTCCTCACATGCTTATAAAATATTTTGGCCTGAGTTTAGTGAAGTTGTATTGCCTTCATTATACTACTGGTCAATCTGCTTCACTTCCCTCCTCGTCTCTCATCTTCTTAAACAGGACTGAAATTGGTTTCTTTTTTCCTACCAGGAAAAACAGAGTCAGCTATGATTCTATTCTGGGAAAACAAAGCTACTCTTTTGGTAGGAGGTTTACACTTCATTATTTTTGAGATAACAGTTGGAAAAGTCTTTCCGCAGATAAACCACATTCACTTGACAGAGGGAATGTGCATTTGTAATGTATCACATTGTTCTACAAAAACCACTGGCTTGAAAGAACAGGAAAGGATTTGGGCTACCAAGCCAAATCAGTTTCTAATTACTTCTTTTTCTTGAGGAGACCACCCTGTTGTGCTGGAAACATGTCCCTGCAATGCCATTCTGATTATCAATACACTGAAGAACCAGTGGCTTGTTAAAGGCCAGGTAGCTAAAGGACAGGTAGCTTTCTGCTCTTTCTCTTCCTCCATCTACCATCCTAATAATCACCATTAAGCATCAAGAGGCTATATGAGGAAATGCCTTTATTACAGGTACAACAATAGCTGTTTTCAGTTCTAACACCTGAAATGGGGCTTCACAGTTGTCTGACTTTACGATGACTGTTATCTAGAGTGTTTTACCTTTCAAACTTATTTTGTCTTTGCCTTTCTCCCCATTTTGACACATTTATTCTTAATCTCCAGTGAGGTTGTGTGACTTTTTGCCATTTCCTGTTGCTCTATGAAAAACATAAGCACAGTTACAGCTTTTAGTTTTTCCCATTATCCTCAAAATCATACAACAGAATATAATGTATTTTTGCCATTTCCTTTATGCGCTACTTTTAAGCTTATCTAAGCCATCTCTTACATTTTGTGGCAGAATATATCCAGAAATGTTTAAAAGACAACTGACATCATTTAGTGGAATCAAAATACCCTTTGGCAGAAAATAATAATAGATTATACACTCTTTGTATATGATATTGTACTAGCTGGATTAGAATTTCCACAAGAGCTTTTTAACATGATACAAAAAAGCACTGATACCTAAAGCGCTGGAGAGCACAATCAATTTATTATTATTATTATTATTATTTTTAATAAGAAAAATATTGGCTTTGTTACCTTTTCAAGGACAAAACTTTTCAGGTGACCTCTAAGGAAAAAAATCACTAGGTGAGGAATCAGGCTCTTGGAAAAGCTTTCTCTCAATCTAGGAAGAAAATTTCTTTTGGAATCAAAAGCAGAACAAACATGGGCTCTTTTCAGTGCAGTTACTTCCTCATAGAATCATAGAATTGTTTGAGTTGGAAGAGACCCTTGAAGGCCATCTAGTCCAACTCTCCTGCAATGAACAGGGACACCTACAGCTCCATCGTGTTGCTCAGAGCCTGGTCTAGCCAGACCTTGAATTTCTCCAGGGATGGATCAACCACCACTTTTCTGGGCAACCTGTGCCAGTGCCTCACTGTTCTTATTGTAAACAGCTTTTCCTTATGTCCAATCTAAACCTCTCCCTTTTTAGTTTGAACATCCTTGTCCTACCACAACAGACACTGATAAAGAGTCTGTCCCCTTCCTTCTTACAACCCCCTTTAGATACTGACAGGCCGCTCTCAGTTCTCTCCAGAGCCTTCTCTTCTCCAGGATGCACAACCCCAGCTCTCTCAGCCTGTCCTCATAGGAGAGGTGTTCTCTTGGGTCATTTCTGTGGCCCTCTGGACACACTCCAACTGGTCTAAGGACTCCACATCTGGATGCAGTACTCCAGGTGAAGTATCACAGCACAGAGCAGAGTGGCAGGATCACCTCCTTCTACTTGCTGGCCACACTTCTGTTGATGCAGCTCAGGGTATGGTTGGCTTTCTGGGCTGCGAGAGCACATTGCTGTCTCATGTCCAGCTTGGCATCCACCAGTACCCCCAGGTCCTTTTTGGCAGGGCTGTGCTCTACCCTTACATCCCCCTGCTCATACTGATAGCAAGGGTGCCACTACTCAGGTGCAAGATCTTGCACTTGGCTTTGTTAAACCTCATGAGGTTCTCCTGGGCCCACTGTTCAGCCTGTCTATATCTCTCTGAATGGCATCTCATCCCTCGGGCATGTCAACCGCACCACACAGCTTCACCATTGCTTCATCATTGCCACTGAAGATTAGCCTGAAGCAATGCATTACTGAACACAGATTTTTCCTTACCAAAAAAGAGTTGATTTCATTCAACATATCTAAAATAAAGCACATTGCTTTCATTATCATGCAGTGCTCCACAGTGTCTAATTTCAGTCAATAAGAATTTTAATATAATTAAAAGTTATACTGTAAATTGGACCGAGAAACACTTCAACACACAAAAACTTACTTACTTTCAATTTCATCATTTTCCTAACATAGTATTTAATTTTTGGAAACACTTTTGGCATGCCACTTATTTACCCAGGCATTAAAGTATTTGTTATCCCTGGTGACATTTCATGTAACAGCAGTTTGGATTATTGCTAGTTCAAATTAAGGTAAATACCTTTCATAGTGCGACACAGTTTTTGCAGGTTAATTTGTATAGTCCTCTACAGATAGGAGTTGGAAGAGAAAGCTGGTACATCTGAAATAGTAAACCTCACTGAGCAGTTCTATGCTTTTTGTGGTTTTGTAAAGTACCAGAAGTTATATTTCGTATACAAAACCAAAGTGATTATTTTGTAAATGTGCATTTAACTGAAGCTATAATGAAAATTAGCAAAGGTATGCACAGAGTAATGCAAATGTATGCTTTGCTGTTTTTATATGATCTGAAATAATACTGGTAACAAAATCTAGGCATTTCGGCCTACTCAAAGACATGTTGAGAGCTTTATGTTTACTGCAATGAACAGGAGTCTGGAAGTAACTGGTGTTTTGGAAGATGAATTGTGGGGCAGTGTTTGCTTATATCTTACAAGATAACGTTGAAAAATCCTGAGAACGAGAGAAAATTTCTGGGCAATTCTTTTCACTGTTCACTGATCAGTTTTCAATTAATTCAACAAACGACTTCTCTGTTCATTGTTTCCTTTTTTTTTTTTTTCTTTTTTTTTTACTAAAATAGCCAGTAGCTGTAGTGGATTATTAAAGATCAAGTCTTTGTGGAGTAAATTCAAACCAGAGGAGCCTCCTGTTGGTTTTTTGGTTTCTGTGACACAAACTGGCTACTACATCTGAACCAGCAGTATGCTTGCATTCCCTATTGGCAAAGTGAAACATTTTACTTGGATCTATTTATCAATGAAAATATTTTAAATGATTCCTAATACATTGTACAATAGAGAGGTTTTTTTTTCACAGTAAGATGAATAATAGCACTTCCCTTTCTCCTTCCCTCTTCCTTCCTGTCTTCTACATATGACTTTCTTTCTGTGACATCTGCTCAGGTTGTTGCTAGTTGTGGAAGAAAGAAAAAGCTTGCAATCAGAGAACCTATTTGCTTACAATTTAATGTGTGCTGAAAGTCGTTGGCACATACAGCAGAGCTGCTGAGATCTTTCTTCTTTATGTCCTGTGAACCACCCAGAGACAGAAACTGGTGCTATGAGCACAGAGGCTTTCCTCCTAAGACTCCAAATTCCATGAGGTCACAGATTTAAATCTTCTTACCATTTGCTGGAATTTTATGTCACCTTCTAGGCTGGCTAGCTTCAGCAATGGAGCAGCTGATAAAGAAATTGATATTAGCTTCAGCACCTGGATATCTTTAGCTATTAGCAGTACTTTTCAAACAATCTTTCAGTCCACAAAGATCACTGCTGGCTGTTAAATAGTGGCTGTGGTTAAGAAAACTGGCTATATATCAGGATTAATTTTATTACTAACATTTTATTTAAATGGAATAGGACATTCAGGTAGATAAACTGTTAAATGTGAATAGTCGTTAAAACATTTCAAGATGTAATTTATTTATCACTTTATTCTACTCTACATGGAACATAACAAGAGGTGCAACAACAGTTGACTGGAGCACCTGCTTGAGCGGCTCTGTGGAAAATAGAAGAATGCCACTTTATAAGCTATTCAAAGTTCACTCTATATTTATGTGCAGATAGTCAAGAAAGCAGAGTTAAAGTTGTATTTGCAAACTTAGCATTCTCTTAATGTATTTTGGGCACAGAATTAGAAGCAGATTTCACATTCAATGAATATAAACACCTTAATATACACACACTAAAGAGTAATATATCTTAAGTAATGGGAACAGGTTTTCCCAGAGAAAACCTTTGTATTATGGGTGACTTTTGATGACTTTTTTATTACATTTTCTCGAAAACATGTGCAGTATGATGGTAATTCAGATACTAGAACAGCTGCTTTTCAAAAGATGTAGAGAAGTAGTGTTGTGACTGCAAGCAGTTGCTTAAAGTTTGCTTCTCAACTTTTTTCCATACAATCATAGAAAAACTGAACTAGTAGGGGCACCAAGTGGCTATTCAATCAGTAGATCTCTCATCCTCCAAATCAAAGTCAGCCATGCCTAATTGGTTTCTGCCAGATGTTTGTCTTAGCTGGTTTTTGAAAAATTAAAATGTTAGGAATGCTCTCTACTTTACAGACAACGTAATTCCTTGAAAGAGTAAGAGTAAAATATAAATAAAAATAAAATCATGGTGTGCTGAAGAAATGTCTGCATGTTCAACCTCGTCTATCTAAACTATTCACTTGTTTTGCAGCTGTATAATTCATCTCTTACTTTTTTTCTGCTTAAAAACTGACATTAAAAATCCTGATGTAAAATGATTTTAGGAAAGATAAAGTGACAGAGATATTGGGTAATTCAGTTGACTTCTTTTACTTAGATGAAGTGAATTTTTGGTGAAGTTCCACATGATTTCACTAAAACCAGAATTTAACTCATATGACTTGAAGCAAAAGGTGCTTAAATTCTTCACTGTTACTGATCAGTGAGAGTTAAGCTCCTTCTGTATGATAGGTTCTATGCAGGTATAAACTTTGTCTCACTTGCGTATCTCAGCTATTGAGTGCTTTAACATAAGTAAACTAGTACATGTATATTCACAAGGGGATTGATCTAGAGTGCCTTAAAGCTTCACAGAGCTGTGAGTAAGGTTACAAATGAAGACGTAGAGAGGAAAAAAAGCACAAGTGCACTCGCTTTCCCTCCTGTGAAGTTTGGGCTTTATCTTTTAACTGGCAATCTCCCTACCCAAAAGGCCTGGTGCAAAGTGGGTGCTATAAATGTGTGTTAATGAGGAGTGACCCGAAATGATCTGGAATTCTCCTGGCAAGAATATAAGCTGTAGCTTTAAAAAATTCCTGCATCTCCAACTTTGGTTATAACAGGTGTTTATAATGTCTTTCTAAACATATGGATGTTTTTAAAGATTTCTCCTTAAGGACCCATCTATATGAATTACTCCCATTGCACAATACATTTCCTAAACCTTCTTGAATCACTGGATTCATCTCCATCTCTTTTCTTCAGGGGATCATTTTCTCGATGAAAATTGCATCTGTCAAAAGGAGAAAAGGAAGAATCAAACATTCTAATGGACTTTTATGTACCTCACACATAATTTTTTGAAATAGGATGGTATCTTTTTGCTACTGCTGACTTTTCTGCCAGAAATTGTAACATATCTCCTCAGAAACTAAATTTCATATTACAGTTTCTAAACTCAGCCGTTATGTACAGCAAAGAACACATCTCCATTAGTTGAACAGAGTGAAAGGTTTGCAATTGCTACTGGAGAGAACATAAAACTCCGTGTCTGAAAGGAATGTAGAAACTCCAGTACTCCTCTGCAAGATTGGATTTTGCTCAGCATACAGGGATTATCCAAATCAGCAAGCCAAAATGCCTCATCAGGTTCTCATCATGAAGCACAAGAGAACGAGAAATGTGGCCATTGTTATCAAATCCAAATATAAAGGCCGTTTAAAATAAATTGTTATTACACCCTGAAATATTTGAATGTAAAGCTTTTAATCTGTGTTGGGCTGTGATCAGCTCTACTGGTGCTTTTGTATGGAAATTTTCCTATTAATAAATACAAAGGCTTACTACTAAAAGTACTCAAAGCAGACTGAACAAAGAGGTTTTTTAAAGTTTATTACTATAAAAGAGACATTGCAAGCAGAGTATTTGTTTCTGCAGATTTTATAGTATGAATAAAAAGTAAATTATATGTACACTGCATTTTATATTCTCAGCCTGGAAAGAAAATGGCAATCGATTAAAAGCAATTATGCTTATTTTTTAACACTTATAGAAATTTATATTTTTTAGTCTTTTATTAAAAGGTTTAATATACTCTTCTGATTATCTTTTGCTAAGTTAGAATGGAGTGCTCCTACAAATAAGAGTGTACAGCTGGACTGTCCCCATGGAAATGCCTTCTTGGAAGATAGAGAATGAAGTCCATGCCAAAAAAAAAACAAAGTAGAAATTTACAAGGCAGAGCTTTAAATATACAGTCACTATGTGCAATAAAGAATTCAAGTAATTACCCATTATTTTTCTGGAATTCATGGAGATGCTGAAATAAACATTTTTGCAGCAGTACAATAGTTTCAAAGATGGTGCTGTTACATTACGGAAAAATCCCACTTTTTTCTGGTTATCTGTAGATATGTGTTTTAACTGCATAATTTCACATTTTGTAAATGAGGCTTATTAGAATGAGAACTCAGTGTAGGCAAAAAAAGAAAAAAGAAATTCAAGAAATTCAATGACAACAGAGAATAAAACAGTGTAAAAACAATGTAATAGAGGGAATTTATAAGCAATATTGAAGGAGTCATAGCTGTTTCAGAGACCATAAATGTGCACTGTTCTGAATTTGCATGGAGAATTCCACCATATCAATCTTTTAGCTTTAATCTGTAAGCAACTTTACCCATTCACTCAGTTTGGAGTGCCTTGCTGAGGATAGGCATCAGATTTGTGCAGTGGAGTGTGTGGACTTAGGTGTGCTGGTCTGCCCCTTCTCTTCTGGTGATAATGTAATTGGTTTCTCTTAAAATAAATTAGTCACAATAGCATTTTGTTAATGTTCATTTTCTAAGCAATTCTGCAGACGTATGTGCAGGACCTTTCGTGTATAGGGAACTATGCAAAAAGGTTCAAGGATGTGAATTTTCTCTGTAGAACTGCTATTCCAAAAATTTCTTTACATGGAAGATTTGATTTATGCACATTTTAATCACTACAGGGGAGCACTGTTTTTATAGGCGACTACTCAAAACCTAATGTTGGAGATGGTTTGAATTGCCAGAAAAAATAGAAATTCCACCCCTATGTTGAGTTCTCTGTAACCTTGTATCTGCCAGGTACTAATTCAGTCAATCAGCAAATGAAGTTACTCTAGGGAGATAGTTGCTTGAGAAATTAGTTGTAAGATGGACACCAGTACACAGAAATGTTAATATGGTATTAACATGATTTAACTGTTATGCTAGAGTTACTTTGTGAAATCGGTTTTTATCTTAGCTCCATATATGTGGTTTTGATTGTGAAATTTTGGTATGCAACAAAAACAATCTTTTAGCATCAATTGTATTGCATCGTTTTATGGGCATTCAGTATACCAAATTGTAAGTATCTTAGAGGTGTACATATTATAATGTGCAGTATCTTTGATTGTTTCTCCTTGGAAATCTGGCAATGTTTGCCACTTAAGTACGCTCATTATGCTATAATAAAGAGTTATTAACAATATATTTGAAGGTCAAGGATCAAATGAAATATACCATATAATTTTTGTGTCAAAAACGTTGATAACACAAACATATGATCATAATATGTTTGTTTACCAGCCATGTTTAGAAACAAAAAATGCTAGTAAATGTAGGTAAAGTATGTGGAATATAATAGTTGGTATAGATAGAATTTTTGTTTGCTTCTTTTCTCAAACTTCCTCCTTGGTGAAAGCCTTCCTTTCAGGGGTTTCAGCTGAATATCAAAAGCTTTTTTGATATGATAGCAGTAGAAGAGATTTAATTCAACTATTTTCATGTCTGAGTTTCTGCTGATTTTAAATAATTAAATGATAAAATGAACATGTTAAACTCTCCAATGTGATCCACCTTTGGCTTCATATCTCACACCCATTCTTTAGTACAAGTTGGATGGTTGTACTGACCTCAGCAGTATGCTGGTTCATAATAAAATAATATTTCTTAAACATACTTCTTGTTAGTCAAATAATAAAACATATTTCTTAAAAATATTTTACTGAGCAGGTATAAAAGTGTAACTTGAAAAATCTTATTTTGTCAGTGTCTTTCATAATTTAATTCAATTTACATAATTTAGAAGCATGGCAATTGCTAGCTGGTCAAGGGAAGTGGTTGTCCTGCTCTACACTGCACTGGTACAGCCTCGCCTTGAGTACTGTGAGCAATTTTGGGAACCACAATGCAAAAAAGGACATAAAACTCTTAGAGAGTTTCCAACAGAGGGCTACAAAGATGGTGAAAGTTTTAGAGCAGAAGACACACAAGGAGAGGCAGAGGTCCCTTGGTTTTTTTGGCCTAGAGAAGAGGATGAGGGGGGACTTCACCACAGTCTACAGCTTCCTCACGTGGGGAGCAGAGGGGTATGGGCTGATCTCCTTTCTATGGTGACCACAGTAATAGAACCCAGGGGAATGGCATGAAGCTGTGACAGGGGAGGTTCAGGATAGGGACCAGGAAAAGTTTCTTCACCAGGAGGCTGGTCAGGCACTGGAACAGGCTCCCCAGGGCAGTGGTCATGGCACTGAACTTGCCAGAGTTCAAGAAGAATCTGGACAACACTCTCAGTCTTGTGGTCTGATTTTCGGGTGTTCCTGTGTGGAGCCAGGAATTGGACTTGACAATCTTTATGGATTCCTTCCATCTCAGGTTATTCTATGATTCTATGATTCTATGAAGCCTCTTGCATTTGACTCCAGGTAGATATCTTCCTTCTTATACATGTTGCTACCACAGTAAAGTCACAAACATTACTCGTATCTTCAGATAAAATCTCTTGTCTGTGATTGATTTCCCATTTAATTCAGGGGTATGCTCTGAGATAAACAGAGTGAGACATGGGGAATCCAGCAGAAACAGAAAAGTGTAATGCAGTAGTAATTTGGTAAGAAACTCCTTTTTCCTCTAAATCTAGCAAAATCTGTGTTAATAAACTAGTTTGGTCCTTTTCATTTAGTTTTATTAATGCCTTGTGCCTAAAATCTGAAAAATAGTAAGTAGTATTCATACCAGTCCCTGTTTATTTTCACACATAAAACAAGCTCAGTCTTGAAGAACTGTTTAATAAATTCAAACTCGTTGTTAAACTGGCTAGTAAAAATGAAGTGGGGAAAGAATTTAGCAGTATTTAATCTGGAAAAAAAATTATGAAAGCTTTCACGCTGCCAACTGATGTCATGAACTTTGCCCCAGTAGAGGTAGCACACAAATCTGCTTAAGATCTGCAGAGCACCTGCAGAGCCCCCACTTTTAGTGTCTTCCCTTTCTTTCAGAAAAAGAATATATAGTTCAAATTTTTCTTCTAGTTATGGTTTGTTTTTTGTGTCTTCTTTTTCTTTTAGAGGTGTATATATTGCACTGAGGAACCAACAGTGTGATTGAGTTGAACACCAATCAAGAGGCAGTGTAAACCATGGGCTGCATTGGTTATATAACACATGCCACGTCCTTTTTTCTTCTGTTTACTTTTGGTTTTACCTACCAGGCTGCATTTCTTGCAAGCTGCTTATGGTGAGAGGGCGAGCGGAGTGTCCCTGACAGCTTGTGGATGGATGGAGCTGAGGCTCAACAGAAATCTTTCCCCTGTTTCAGCAGCCAAAGGCGAGACGCAAGAAAGGAGTGGTCTGGATGTAGGGCGATTGGACTCTTGCTTGCTGCCATAGTTTGAAATATGGCTTCTACTGTTCCCATCTAGCAAAGTAATTGCAGTTAATTAAAGGGAACAGATCTATTTATTTGTATCAGGAGGTACAGTGAGATTAACACAGAAAAGTATAATTTATCAAAGTTTAAAGCATCTGTCAATTATTCATAATTTTTTCTTCACTGCTCCTTGATTCCACATCAGAGCAGCCAAGACAGAGGGAGACGCTGTTCTCGGGTACACAGGGGGTTGTCAATGCCTGTCCCAGGCTCTCAGGCTCAGTTCAGTATTTTAATCATCAAATCGTCTCCCTCTCTTCCCCACTGATACATTTCTGAAATGTGTTTTATCAGTCAAGGATCACTTGCCAACTTCACAATAGAGAGCATATCAAGTGAAACATTTTAACTACGGGTATTTAATTTCACATCAGTAAGTGGCATTGCAGGAAAGAATCTGCTTTCAAAAGATAAAGCTTGCTTATATCTGCTAATCATTTAGCAGATGGCTGACATTGCTTTTGCTTGGCTGTTCAAATAATTATGTTGCCAGGTAATCATTGTTTAAACCAAAGAAAGAACTAAACTGAAGGAAGATCTGAGGGATCTGCATGTACAGTGTGCAATGAATCATCATTATATGCTCTCTGCAAAACCCCATCTGCTCTTAGGTTGCTAGAGCCAGCAAGTTTTATTACAAATATTACTTTTATAAAATACCTAATCCTACTTCAGTATTAGTTTCAAAGAATTATGGTACAGACGTGTATATTATGCATGTTATGTAACTTGGAATATATTTATCAGGGCAGTAATATTATATTTGAATTCATCTTAACACAGAGCAGGCAGAACAATAATGTATCTGTCTTGTTCGCAGAGCTGAACTGTGAGTGTAAGTGATACACTGCTATTTACCAGGCATGTCATTTTCACCTCAAAATTTCTAGGTGAATAAAACAATCTCAGTAAAATTGGAATCCCTGTTAAAAATAAATAAATAAATAAATAAAAATAAAAGCTTCACTCATCCAGGAAATATCTATTTGGTTATATTTTGGGGGGTAAAATAAAGTTTATAACACTTGGTTAAAAATAATCTCTGAGGTCTTCTAGTTTGAATATTATTTTCATACAAAAAATTATATATGCAGTTAATGCTAAAATAGGCATGAGTTTTGTATTATTTGTTTAGTCAAATTTCAGCATTTGTGGAGACTATTGGAAATTTTCCTTTAGCGTTTACTGTTAAGATGCTGCTCGTGACAGCCCATCTATTTAGAAAGTCTGGTTAGGCAGCTATACCATATCTTCATATTCTTCCATAAATCCTTACTTTCAGAAAAATCCCATATTTCCAGTCCAGTTTTTCAGACCTTTGCTTTATTCACTTGTATTCTTTTAAGCCACAGCTCTCTTTTTTGATGAAAAAAAATAATATTTTTTTGTTTAACAGGTACTTCAGTAGTTGTTTCGAGGCTATATGCCCAATATAACAGTTAAGAAGACGAATAATTCTCTATGTCTTAGTATCTGTCATCTGCAGCATGTGTAATGATGTAGAAAACTGAAAGAAAGGCTAATTCCATGTACATTTAACATAAGCTTTGGAGAATACTAACTATACAGTATTTTCACTTCACTATGCAGCCTGTAATTTTGGGAGCTGTGTTGTTGAACCCTGCCATTGTTATGTATTTATGACAGGGCTGTTTTTATGGTGTTTGTAAATCATAGAATCATAGAATGGCTTGGATTGGAAGGGACCTTAAAGATCATCTAGTTCCAACCCCCAAATACACAGTATTGTTAGAGTACGTGGCAGCCTATGAGAACTCTGGCACACAGGTCCCCAGAGTTTAGAGCTACCGTTTCAGAAAACAGCTGATCCTCACTTGCCTATGCTTGTGTAGAAAATGCTCCATTAATAAACCTTCCACAGAAACTGGATGGCATTAACACACAACCATATTAAACCGTCTATCATTAGAAGCCAACTGTTCTGGAAGGAATAGTATTATACTTATCTGAAATATAGTGAATGTCTTTCCTCCTAGGTGATACACTTAGCTTACCATTAATGTGTTAAGCATTATGCTTATATTAAACATTATGCTTTTACTATTTCTGCCCTCTCTATTAAAACCTCCAGCTTTGTAGTCACTAGGGAGTTTTCTATCTATACGATTTTCCATATCTGTTGGCTAAATTAGAGATCCAAATGCAGAATCTAGACCTCATAAACATTAGGTGGATTTGTGAGTGACAATCCCTGGAGGGCTTTAAGACCATAAACTAATGAGACATAAATATAGTGGAGTTGAGAAGGGTATTTTTATCTGTGATATACAAACTAGTTCCAAACCCGTTCAGGTTATTAATGGAAAACTATATCCATTTCCCTAACATCAGCATTACAAAATTTTGCAAGATAGTTAGCATCTTTAAGAATGAATACTTTATGAATTGAATCTTTAATGGAAAAGTAATTTGGCATCATCCTTTAAAACTTTGTAGTTTTAACCTGAGTAGCTTTCCACTAATTATCATGTAAAGACTTACATTGGGAAGGGAGCTGTACATTTAAATGTAAGTTGAGGTGTTAGCATTTTGTGACATATGGCATCCCGTTATTGGAATCAGTCACGTCACAAAAGCAATAATGATTTTACTCTCTGTCATACCACAAGGTAGCAGTGTTGTGGTATAATCTTGATAATTTTCTCACACAAGTCACTGAGCTTGGGATCAGGTTCTGCCCCCATCAAAATTAACAGAACTTTTACTGTTGACTTCAGAGGACTCTGCAACACAACCATAGAAGCCTCATCTTAATGATTTCTGTGTGGTGCACAAATAAATGTCACAATGCCTGTTTCATATTTCATTGAACAATTATTGGACAATTACTGAGGAAGTTAAAGACATATAATCAGTGCAAAAATAAGATAATTTCATTTTGTTTTTCTGCTTTCTTCATAGTATCTGTGAAAGTGAAAATGACTGCCACAGGAAGTGAAATAGTGTGATAAAGTTGAGTAAAATGGTAGTTAACTGCTTTTTCCAATAAGAGGAATTGAGGATATTATTCAGGCAAGAAATTTTCTTGAAAAAATATGCTTTCCTATTAGATAACTTTCTGCTTTTGAAGGCATATGTAATCAGAGATGAAGGGATTTTTTTTTATTCTCATGATCAAATACCGTGGAAGGCCAGTAGTTTCCAACTGAAAATTTAACATTAGTTCTTTTTCAGCTATTCTGTTAAAATAAGTAGTTGGTACTAACTCAGCCTAAGAACATTTTTTTTTTTTTTACATGGTAGGCTTCTGCACATGGCAAATCATTTTCACTAGAAGTGAAGGCACTGACAGTTTCAGGTTCCTTCATGCTCATGAATAGAATAATCTAAAGAAAATTGTTCAGGCTTAATAGTTTACACTGGACAAGTGGACAAAAAATGTTAAAGGTTTGTGACTGAAATAAGGAGCTCTATAATGAAAGTGTTTAAGCCTGCCAATCATTATCAATCTCTGTATCAATATGTAAACCTTTATGATGTGGTCTGTGACTTTTATTGGTATAAAGTGAGTATTTTAAGATATACATAAGATACATATAAGTGGCAAAGTGATGATGGATTCGAGTAGGAGATCAGGGCAGATGGTCAAAGTTGTTTTCTGCATGGAAATTCTCTGCACAGATGGGATACCAAATATGATGGAGGAAGCATTTATGGATTTGGAGACAAATGGATTTGAAGGCTGGACTATTATGCGGATATTGGTTGGAAAGTCACAGCCATAGTTATGGCCAATAGCTCCATGTCAGGTGGAGGCCAGTAACAAGCGGCCCCCTCCAGGGGTCCATCTTGGGACTGGTGCTTCTTAACATCTTTATCAGTGACATAGACAGTGGGATTGAGTGTGTTCTCAGCAAGTTTGCTGACGACACCAAGCTGAGTGGTGCAGTTCTCACAACAAAAAGGAGGGTTGCCATCCAGAGGGACTTGGACAGGCTCAATAATGCTCAAAAAGTGGGCACACGAGAACCTAATGAGGTTTAACAAGGTCAATTGCAAGGTGTTGCACTTGTGTCAAGGCAATCCCAGATGTGAGTGCAGACTGGGAGAAGAACTCATTGAAAGTAGCCCTTTGGAGAGGGGCTTGTGGGTCCTGATAGACCAAATCTGGACAGGAGCCAGCAGTGCAATACAGAAGGACAATTGTGTCCTGGGCTGAATGAAAACAGGGGTGGCCAGCAGGGAGAGGGATATGATTGTCCTCCTCTATTCTGCCTTTGTGACATCCCATCTGAAGTAGTGTCCAAACCTGGGACCATCAGTACAGGAAGGGTGTGGAGCTGTTGGAGTGGATCTTGAGAAGGGCCACAGAGATGCTTAAAGGGCTAGAATACCTCTACTATGAAGTAGGGTTGAAAGAATTAGGCTTATTCATCCTGGAGAAGTCTGTGGCAAGACCTTATTGTGATCTTCCAGTGCTTGAAGGGAGCTTACAAGCAGGAGAGAGACCAACTTTTTATACAGTCTGAATGTGATAGGACAAAGGGGAATGGCTTTAAATTAAAAGAGGGAAGATATAGGTTAGATGTTAGGAAGAAATTTTTTACTCAGAGGGTGGTGAGGGTGGGAACTTGTTGCCCAGAGAGGCTGTGTAAGCTGCATCTCTGGAGGTGCTCGAGGCCAGGTTAGATAGGACCAGGACAGCCTGATCAAGTGGTTGGCAACCCTGTCTGTTGGCAGGCGGGCTGGAACTGGATGATCCTTAAGGTCCTCTCCAAAGTAAGCAATTCTATGGATTCTATTGTTCTATGATCACTTTCAAGGTGGGTTCTCAACATGTTTTTTGCAAGAATTTGTTCTCATTTGTTTGTACATCTACTGTACTTGATGCGTTTGATTTGAAACATTCAGAAGGCATAGACAAAGGTGTCTGAAAGGGAAATGATGTAAAAAGTCATTTTCATGTGCTGAAATGACTAATCTTTTTCTTCCAGGCACAACAGGGAAAAGAAATATTGATTTGACTAGGCATAAAGTAGTAATGAAATCTGAAAACTTTTTTTGTCATGAAACTTTGTCATCTCTATTATCTAAAAGTTTTGAATCACATATGGCCGGAAGAGTGTCTTTTCCTACCATTGTGGAAACATGCCCAGTTCATCAAAGGAGAGTCACTGGACTCTCACAGTTAAATTCAATTAGGATGTTCCCTGTACAAAACAGATCTGCACTTCATATCTCTTATATGCAAACCATGGAGGTGCTCCAAACTCAAGAAGAAAGCAGCAAAAAGGGAAAGGAGTAAACATACCCTCTGCTTGCTACTAGGAGAACATTATGGCAATATATGAGATAGAAATGTTCAGTTCTGTTCTTAAGGCTTTTCCTGATAGGTGAGAGGAGGAAAATGAGGAAAGCTAAGAATATATATGAGTAAAGGAAAGATATATATGTAAAAAAAAAGATAAATAAGAGGGCAGGACTAGAAGTAGGGATGACAACAGCACTTGGAACAGACTATAAATGATCTAGACATTTAAAGAGGTAGAAAATTACCAGCAACAGAAAAGGCAGGTAGAAAAAATATCTTCTCACCAAGCTGTGGAGAAAAAAAAAAAAAATATATATATATATATATATATATAGTTACACATATGCTATGTGTTGGTGCTGTGTTCCTAGCAGGTTTTCAGGTCTTGTGATCATCAGACAGCAGAGAATAGTGTGTGAACATTGTCACGTGGAATACGCTAAACAGGAACAAACGAGTTCAGCAAAAAGCTGAATCCTTGGGATCATGTAACTATTGTGACTTAACTCTGCAGATTTTCTACTTTTTATCCCAATTCTTCTTTTCTGGATGTAATGACATTAAGTTAGATGAAAGATAATTGGATACTATATGTTCTTCCCAGAGAGATTTCTTTAAAGAGTAGGAAAACTCACAGAACAGCCCTAATAGCCTGCCAATACAAACAGATTCAGAGACAGACAGATGGCTCAAAGACAAAGATCCAGAATTTTATCAGCAAAATTCCTGACTTGAAGTTTGAAATTAATTATCTTAATCTCCTTTAAACAGCAGTTATCTTGGTTTGTTATGTATTTTGGCTAGCACAGGTAAAAAGCACAAATCAGTTTGCTCCTTCTTTCTATACAGAAGGGTGTTGGTCTTGTAAAATGGAAGAGGAAAATTAAAAGGCACAAGTGTTTTAATAAATATTTAAGTGGAGTCAACTTTGATTTCTTTACTTAGTCAGTCTACTTCTCTCCAGTATAAGAAAAAGAGGACTTCACCTCATTTTTTGTTGTTGTTTATAAATAAATGTACACGTTTTTACAAAGAAACATGTCACAATCATACAGACATGGGTAAATTTAAAAAACTAATTATAACACTCTGAGTTTAGCACAAGTGTAGCCCAGTAAATTCAGCTTACTCAGAGTAGACACTTCCAGATTTAAAACTAACCATAAAATGACCTTGTATTTTTTAATCTGCATATGTAATATTTTTTGAAGTTTCTCTGACAAATATTGCTTGAAAAGTCATGAGCTATGATTTGATGCTTTTGTCTTCAGTTATGTCACTACTTCATTTTTAAAGTCATCCTAGCATCCATGTCTTTCTGTAAGCACTGTCAATACTTTGCAATGCAGTTTTCTTCAATGACATTCCATAAATAAAATGGACCATCACTTGTAGTCAATAAACAGAACACTGCTGATCACGACAGTATCTAGCTTCAGAAAGATGGGACTGTGAATGTTTGGTTATCCAAAATTGATTAGCTATTAGTTAAGAGAGTAGAACTGTTGGCTGATACAGTTTATTTTACTATTTCAGACACATTTAATAGGCAGATCTGATTGTTACTTGGATAGAGACTCTCTAAGGCAGTTTTTGCAATTGCAGAATACAGTGCTGACTTGATAGAGTCATAGAATGGCTTTCCTTCCACAGTTGTCAGCCACTAGATCAAGTACTAGATCAGACTGTCCAGGGCCCAATCTGACCTGGCCTTAAACACTTCCAGGTACAGAGCATCCACAGCCCCTCTGAGTAGCCTATTCTAGGGCACTACCTCCCACTCAGTAGAAAGCTTCCTCAACATCTAATCTAAATCTCCCTTCCTTTAGTTTAAAATCATTCCCCCATGTCCTGTCATGTGTAACTCTCTAAAAGGTTGATTTCTCTCATGTTTATAATTGCCCATTAAGTACTGGAAGGCCACAATGAGGTCTCTCCGCAGCCTTTTCTCCTCCAGGCTGAACAAACCCAGTTCCTTCAGCCTATCTTCATAGAAGTGCTCCAGACTTTGAATCATATTTGTGGCCCTCCTCTGGACCCTCTTCAAAAGCTCCACATCTTTCCTGCACTGGGAGCCCCAGGCTTGGACACAGTACTCCAGCTGGGGACCCACAGAGACAGAGTAGAGGGGGACAATCACATCCCTCATCCTGCAAGCCACTCTTCTTCTAATGGAACCAGGACACCATTGGCCTTTTGGGCTTCAAACACGAACTGCTGGCTATTGTTAAGTTTTTCATCAACCATGACCCCTGAGTCCTTCTCAGCAGGGCTACTCTCAGGAATTTCTTCTCCTAGTTTGCGTATGTATCTGGGATTACCTCAGCCCAAGTGCAAAATCTTGTTGAACTTCATTAGGTTCAGAAGGGCCCACCTTTTGAGTTTACCAAGGTTCCTCTGGATGGCATCTCTTCCTTCTTTTCTATCAACTGCACCACCAGCTTGGTGTCATCAACAAACTTACTGAGGGTGCACTCAATCCAATCATCCATGTCATTGATAAAGATGTTGAAGAGTACCAGACCAAAGACAGACTCCTGCGGGACACTGCTCATTACCAGCCTCCACCTGGACGTAGATCTGTTGACTACAACCCTCTGGGTATGACCTTCCAACCAATTCCTTAACCACTGAATAATCCACCCTTCAAATCCAAATCTGTCCAGTTTACAGATAAGGATGTGGTAGGGTACCATGTCAAAGGCCCTTCACAGTTCCAAGTAGATGACAGACTCTCCACCTTCTCCTGACTGTTTCTCAGAGGGAGCTCTTAGCAGTCCATCCACTCTTTAACACAGAGGGCAACTGCCCTGCCCCTCCTACCTTGCCTATCCCTTCTAAAAAGCTTATAGTTCTCGGTGGTGTTCCAGTTATGTGAATCATCCATCATGTTTCCATGATAGCAATAAAATCTAAGTTTTCCAAGTGCACCACCATTTTTAATTCTCCTTATTTCCCTTGCTGCATGCATTGATGCAGAGGTACTTCAGCTGGGCTTTCAGACACATTACCTTCCTAGAGGAGTGCTCCCACAAACCTCCTGGACAAATCTGAGGTTTTCCCCTGCTGCTTCCTAAAGTGACAGCGTTCTCTGGCTCTTCTCTGTCACTCAGTAGTACATACCCTTCCACCATCAGCTCTAGTTTAAAGCCCTCACAGTGAGCCCAGCTAGCTTGCTCCCTAGTATATTCTTGCCCCTAGTATATTCTTGGTGCAAATCATTCTTGAAAGTATTGTATACAAAATCACTGGACAGACAAACATGCAAAGACTTGCTAAAAGTGTTAGATTCATTTGAAATTCCAAACATAATTCCCAGTACTTATCAGAGTCCCTTGTAATTTGGTTTGGTATCGGTTTGCCTTTTTTGGTGTATTTGAATAACAGGCTGGATTCTCTGACAAAAGAAAAGATAGAGAGAGAAGTAGCAATAGAATTTTTTTTCTTCTCTATTTATAATTGTTGTGATCACTATGAAAGTAAGAAATGTAATCAGAAAAATATTCTATGTAGCATAAAAATATTTTGGTGGGAAAAGTGTAAAAGAGAGGCTATTTTTTTTCACAGGGAAACCCCAGGATATGGCATGGTATAGAGCAGGAAAGGATGAAAATTATTTTTGCCTGGGAATTTGATGCTGCTCTTTACAATTCCTAGACTTCCTTTCTCTAGTCATCTGGGGAAGTCAATTCTTTGTGAAAGCTGTCTCTGACAGAGCTATGTGAAAAGTCAACTTTTGTTTCCCAGTTTTGACCCTATTCCTGACTGGTAGGAGCCTGAAGTCTCTACTTACTGGAGACAATGTATTTCTATCAGCTGAGAGAAAGAAGGATCCTAGCTCTGGATGATCTTTGAACTCTGGGCTCACCTTTTTCTCATTTTCCTTCACACTTCTCTATTACTTAACTATTCAACACAAAGTAGCAATTCACTTTTACTGAGAAGCTGATTTAATTCCCTCTTTCATTCAGCCTGCCAATCTTTCTTCCAGCTTGCTGCCTGGTACCCTTATGGCCTTAATTTGAGATTGATTGTATGTAATCTCTTTGAACCTCAAGCCTATCCTTTTGCCTCCAAAGCAAACTGATGTTCAGCAAAACTCAATGCACTTATGTACCTTTCTACTCTGTACCATTCTTCTTCGTATTAGAAACCCAGCATTAGTAGTTGCAGAAAACCTCATACAAGTGACTGGCCTGGGAATGCAGATTGTAGGCTACAAGGAAAGAAAATGGAACAGGAATAACATGTAAAGAAAAAACTAATCTGAACCTAGCCAAGGATTGCAGAGTTCCCATGGCCTTGAAAGAGTATATGTGGAATGAGATCCCTCTATTTTTCTTCTGTAAAGAAAACCTTAGTTTCTTAAAGCCTCTTTTTCCCATTGTGAACAGAAATATATAGGTGGTGCTGTTTGAAGCACATGCCCTGCAGGACGAGAAAGCTTCTGGCAGGAGCAAGTGGGGTTGTACACTGCAACATAATTGGGTAAGAAGCTTTGCTATTTAATATAACAGCCATTCCAGTACTAAGTATGCTTAATTGACAAAGCCTCAACTTGCATAATAAAATTCTAACTACCTAAAATATCATCTTGCAGTTTCTGTCAGTAGTATTACCCTTCATCATAGTCAAGAAAAATAATTCTAGAAACTTCTTAGAAATTTTAATTTTGATGAATATAATTTTGTATTTCCAACTCTAAGGATTTTTATTTATTTATTTATTTATTTTTAAATCAGAATTCTTGCATTGTTAGCTTTATCAGCTGGTTGCGTGAAAATCTCAGTTTTCATTTTCTAAAGTAAATTGCTTGTTCTGGTACCTCTACAGAATAACAAAAATGAACAACAACAGAAGTTACATGTTTCAGAACTCTTTTACAGCTCAGCAGGCATCTTATGCAGTTTTTTGAAGTGTACCAGAAATAGAAATGCATTTCTGTCTGTCCCTAGAAATGTCTAAGTTCACATGTGAAATGTCCACAAGTCCTCCTCATTTGCTATCTCACCCTGGAGATTCTCTAAGACTATTACTATGTTGCTTCTTGCTTGGTTTTTTTTTTTTTTTTTTTTTTTTTTTTTTTTTTTTTTTTTTTTCTTGTTTGTTTGTTTTACTGAAAAAATTTGCCCAACCCATGAAATATGGTCCTGAGCTTGTCTACATAAGCCTGAAACACTGTCAAGACTTACTAAAATAAATCTTACCAGGAATGTAAGTATAGCTTTGGACTTTCTGCCTGCCAATTCAAATCTAGTGGGTATTTTTAAAGAACATCTAATAGACTAATCCCAAGATACAGGAGAAATGCCTTCCTATTTTAGCTAAAGGTAGTTAGATGATTCACTTGTAGTTCCTTATATTTGCCTGAAGTGTTTTGAATTTGCTGATCTTATCATGTATGCCAATTCTAACTCCTATGATAACAAGGTCATAGGAAGTTCTTAACTTTGCTTATTTGAACCATTAGACTCTTCAGAGAATAATTAAAGATTTCCTGGTACACAGAAAATAAGAAGGAAGAGGGTGAACTTGTTTGCGAATTTGTGATAAATGCAATTTCATGACAAGGGAACCTAAGTTTTATTCCCTCTTCCGTTAAGGTTTGCAGATTTTAAGTTAAGCATTAGGTTATGTTTGGAGAAGAATCTAAAGCTTCCCCATTCAGCAGGTGCCCCAGACACTTCCAGCTGCAATCTCATGATTTTTTTGTGTGTGTTTAGATGTCAAGAAGAAGCAAGGGCACACTGCTCCAAAGTGCAAGGTGCCAGGAGCTGACAGTTGTAACAAGGCAGGCGATGGCAGTGGCCTTACCAGCAAAGCTGATTCTACTTGAGCAAGGTGAGAAGAGCAAGTCCAAGGGACAATGACCAGGGTCAACCAAAAGATGAGGTTGCTAGAGAGGTTCATAGTGATGAGACTGATGTTGTGTCAAGTGTAAGGGTTGAGTCAGGTTTTTGATCCACAGGGTGTCTGCCTTGGCATGGACTCAGTTGCAGTGCACCTCTAATAGTTCCCTCTCTCTTCTTAGGCCTGTACAAGGGGAGGTGGACCTTTCATCCATTAAATTCAGCTGCAGTTCTTGAACAAATGTTATTATAGATACTTGCTCCATCCCTAGACCACTGAACCATTTGAGCACTAGATCTGCTTCTGAATTTAATATGTTACTAGAGAAAGAATAATAAATCCAATTTAATGGATTATCAGTGAATATATTTCCATATAAATTTTGAAAGTGGGTCTTCTAGGGTTGATGTAGCCTTCTACATTTTTCTTATTGGAAAATAGCGTGACTTTCTATCAAAATATTTTTCTTTCCTGAGTTCAGAACTCTTCAAAACAGAGAAATTGGATAGTCCAGGTAGCCAACATGTGCTTACTCACTGAGATAGATACTTTTTCCTTTGTTGAGGACAAAAGAATATTATTTTTCCTCTTGTAACAAATCTGGCTTCTCAGTTCAAAGGTAGATACAAGTTACACATTGCCAAATTATGGTTTTCACAACCACATACCAGATATTTGGGAGTAAAAAGTAGTTCATCTTGGGACCCTGCTCAGCCCAGATTACAGATCCAAAACCTGACCTTTTCTCCTAGGCTTCATGTTATCAGTCCAGTCCAAATACATTAGGAGAAAAAAACATAAGGATAAGCACAATGTAAGAATAAAGCCTGGACAGTGCAGTAAGCAACTACTTAACAGAGAATGACATGCCGTCAAAAAAAAGTTATCTGGAAGAAGAGGAGGTAGGAGAAAAATGAGATGACCTTTACCATTTTTTTCAAAAATTAACATGACAAACATGATTAACATGTACATTAATCATACTTTAAATGCACTACAATTATTACTAATATTTTTTATTATGGTAAATGCACTTAAAAACTCAAATTATACACCTGTGTTTATAGGTAGAATTACCATCTACAAGATTTAATATTACGATTATACTTTTTAATTATTACTACCTGTATAACGCTGTTAGGTAATGAAATAGTAATAGGCTTCAGGCAATGGATCTTACAGCCTTAATTAGCTGTAGCGTGGGAAGAAAAAAAAAGAGTCATAAAGTTTTGAGAGATCAAGTACTGAAATAAGTTAGTATTAGTTAAAATACTTTCGGTTCGTGTTTGGAATACAGGATCAAACATGAATCCTTGGAGTGTGGTATTTTATCTGTGATGCAGCCTAGCATCACACTTTAAAGAAGGCAAAAGAATTCCTTAGTGAACAATTATGAAATAATTTCCCTTTTGGAAAGTTTTCTTCTTTCTGTCAGTTGAACTTCTCTTGTTCCATAAAATATGAAGCTTATGTCTCCTCAGAAAAAAAAGTCTTTAATCTTATCTAATGCAACTCTGGTTGCTATCGTTATCTACATAAATGTCTAATCCTTTAAAAGCCTTAGCCCTCGGCCTCAGTGTATCTAATTAAAGACATTATAGTATACAGGCAGCATGAGAAATTAGAACCATAGGGCAGGTCAGCAAGGCCAACTGAAAGGACTAGTGTGGTAAATGCGGAGTATATAGATGCATAATATTGCAAGCCTATAAAGATATATTCCCTTTTTCTACACCATTTAAAATTCCTGTCTTACTGCTATGACTTTGTTGCTTTTTCTCCACTTCTGAATGTTCCCTTTTCCTGCCTTTCTTGTTCTCCTCTTTCTTCCTTCCATGCTACTGCAGCAAAGAAACACCTGCAATCACTCAAGCCACTTCACTAGCCTACCAAACTAGGCTTCTTTTTTTTTTTTCTGTTGTTTTCAATCACTTAAAGAGGAGGGCTTTTAGATAGTTTTCAGCTTGAGGTTTCAAGATCAAAGGCAATTAAAGGTTTAAAAGAAGAAGCTAGCAGAAACAAGATAGTAAATGAAGGTGATCCATGTCTTGGGCAAACACAGGACTGGGAGACAGAGGAGAGAAGCCCCAAGTCATGCTTTTTGTCTCCTGACTCTAAAAAAGACAATGAAACAATGCTAGGCTGCTCTAGGTTGGTGTGAGTTTCATGACTCACCTGTAAAGCTGAAGACCAAGGGTCCTGACCAGAGAATGTGTCTGCTGTCTGCTCATGTGTGCCCTCACAGTGTCAGTGGCATGCTGCAGTTGAGGGGAGTATGTGACAGTTCAGGTGACTGTTCTATGTTTTTTGGAGTAGAGGGAATTTTTTTTTTTTTTTTAGTCTATTTGTAACCCAGTGTATTTTGAAAGGGGAAAAGAAAAAGAATCTGAAGTTGTGACGGGGTGAATTTCTAGGGTTTTTATAGCAACTGAGGGGATGGTTTTGCAGCAGCACACAGTACTGATGGCATCACATCGTAATGACATATACAGAAGTACAGTTTGTCTATTGAAGATCATCAGCTATAGAATGATGTCATTAGGCTTTTTTTTTTCCAGTTATATGAGGATACAGAGCCATTTGAGGATGCAGAGCTGTAGGCACATAAATAATTGTCACAAAACCAGTGCTTTTCCTCTGTGGAACCTACTTATTCTTGCTTCTTTCTTCATAAAATGTTTTATCTTTCCCACCTGGGATGAACAAGAGTTAATACTTAGAATTTATAATTGGCCCTACAAGATAATTAGTATAATCTGTTATGTGCAAAGACTATATTGGCAAGCCTTTGATTTTACTCATGCCCCATGGTATCAAATCAGCAAGTTTAGCTTTATGCTTACAAAATGCACAGATGTACAAATATGGATTTCTCATTGTGGATTTTATTTATTCTGGGTTTTTTTCAGAGAGACAATCCTCTGAGTCTGATGCGCTGTCCTTTGACTATTTTCCAGAATGTGAGGAGACCTGTCTAGCTGGGCACAAACTTCTCTAAGCCACTGAACCAAAATTTAAAATCGCTTTTAGAGATGAGAAGCATTGTAAAGGATTTTCCTTCAAAGAAAGAAAGCTGTAATCAAATACACAGTAAGAGCAGAGCTCTGCAGCTGGGACATTTTTATTCTGCCTCTTTAAGTTGAATCTGAAATTCAGTAAAATTAAATGTATGCTACCTTTGCAAATGTGTGGGTTTTTTTTTTTTTTTTTTTTTTTTTTTTTTTTTTTTTTTTGAGATCACTGATGGTTTAGAGGCTTTGACCTTGTGTTATGCCAGTACCTGGTATATGAGTATATATTATCTGAATTCATATATAATTCTTAATCCAGTATTCATTGCTGATTGCTAGATGCATACTATTCTGATGTAGAGGTTAATTGCTTTAAAGTAATTTACAAAATTCATGTGACTAACAAATGAAGCCGAAGCAATGAATTGAGGACAAATAGTAGCAGAGCGGTAGCAAACTGACGTGCAAAGCAATGTGCTTGTCCAATGCTTTATATGGCATTTAATGGCAACTCCACAATGCCTTTGAGCATAGGAATGAACAAGGGGAGATGTGGAGGGGGATTCTGAATGTCACATAATTCTGAAGCTTACTTTATCCCCTACCCTTGTCAACGGGGATAAAGCATATGAACTAATGCTGCCCACACTGATGCCTCTCCAGTTAACTCAGTTTTGTATACACAAGTCTGTATGCACAAGTCCAACTGGATTTGGATTTCTCAACCCCTCTTCCTCCACTTAGCTGCTGATTACTGCTCCCTGCAGCACTACTGATGCTTGTATTCCCAGGTTGTTGCCACAAGCTGCTTCTGCTTTCCCTTGATGGGAAATAGGTCCTATAGCAGCTGCCCTGCCTCAGGGCTGCTGTTCTGCACTTCTCTGTCCAGAATTGGGCCCTGAAGGTCCTTTTGTTGATGGGCCACACTTACATCAAGTGACTGGGACTCCAGCTGAAGAGCAGAAATTAGAAGATAGAATAAATTCATGTTGTTTATCATACAGTCATGTATGTATATATCATTTTAGCATCTTTGAACTTTTTTCACTTTCTGAGGTGTGGAGTCTTACTCTTTTCCTCCTTTGTTAAAAACATCCTCCTTCCACCAGTTACTATAGGAAGAGTTTAATAAAACCCTCCTTGCACTACAGCTCAAATAATTTTTTATATTGCTAAACAAAGAAGCTGCAGAAACTGTGACTGTATCTTGAGCCTGAATGCAGAGGACTTGGGCAAGAGGCAGGATTATCTACACTCAGTCTCCTCCCACATTTGCAGAGGTCTGGGTTTCAGCTTTCATCTTCAGCTAAAATAAGATTTGGGTCAGAAGTTATTAGAATGTGGAACTCTAAGTTAAACTGAAACACTAAAGGGTTTTGATATTTTAGGACAGCATGGGCTAAGCAGTCATGTTTGGTTGATATAATCACTCAGGAGATGAAAAGAAACTCAAGGAGATTAATCCATCTCTTTGTCAATAACAGAATTGCCTTCAGGATCTGTGCTGACAAATATGAACTTCTTCAATAAAAAATAAAATAAAATAAAATAAAATGTCTCTGGCATTGAAACATAAACTGTCATAAATTTATTTCTAATACTGAAAGTATAAAAAACAGAATCTTCCAGGGAACAGTTCGGGAAGGAATCTAAAGATCTTTACCTCTGTCAAGCTTTTATGTTTGAAGTGTATCCCAAAGAATTATTCTGTTAAATATCACCATATTTAAGTGCTGTAGTGTGAATGAGAAAATATAGAAAAGATTTCTGCTGTTTTGAGGGCAACATCCTGTCTCCAATCACTAGCTTTGATAGTAACACAGGTAGGGGTAAAAAATGTAAAGCTATATTCTTTTTTCACATGAACCCCTCATTTTGTTTTAGGGAATTACTTTAGTAAGGAAGATAACATTTCCCAATATGTTTGATTTTTTTTCTTTTTTTTCTTTTTTTTTTTCAGATTCCTACCTTAAAAGTTTGGCAAGACATTATTGATCTACGTGTCAGCGAAACTGCCATGATTCAGGACTTTTTTTTTTCAGTTCTTAATGGTGGATAAAGTGGCTATGCTGAATTATTATCAATAAGTGAAGATGAAGATATCCATGTGATGGTGGCTGTGAGGAAAATGAGGTAGCATTGGTGTAAGTCCTATTCCCACTACTATAACAGTGCTATTTGCTATTTCCTTTTAAACCTTGCATTTTGCACACTTTATATATATAATCTTGTGCCATGTTAGTGGTGTTAGTGGTTGTGCAGTTAAAACTTAGCAGTTATAGAAAACATATCAGAAACCTAAGTAACAAGGTTGCGTGATTGTAAGGCTAACTCCCGATGCTATTTCTAAGCCGTGAAAGAACTGCATTGGGTAACACAACCATGTTGAAGCATTCTGGTTATGTGACTTTATGACAGATAGAGGAAGACCAAGTAGCAACATGCTTTTCCTAACAAAAGGAGTGTTGGGAAGGTGACAGCTGCCACCTATGAAGTGATGGAGGTATCCTGGGTGTCTTTGTCAAGCTACAGCCTAAGGCCAGTCTTGTTGGAGATACAAGGAACTGTTAAAAGTATTGACAGGCATTTTAAGCACAAAAGAATTGAGGAAACGGTGAGGGAAAAAATCAGTAGGGAACTGTATTTGTTATTGTAATTTGTTACATAAAATAGAGCAAGAAGACAAAACTTTTTTTCTTTGAGTGACAGAATTGTAAACAAGAGAATTAGGATTTCTTCTGAGAAATTAAGGCTGTGCTTTTTCGTGACCAAAAATAAAATTTTATATAATGTGCTAGTAAAATATTTACTAGAATGCATACTGTTGCCTCTGACACAAAGGGATCTTGAGGCTGAGAGACCCCTTAAAGCTATAACCTTTTAAGTAATTATACGATTGTTTTCTTCTTGCTGAATGAGAATATACTCTGAAAACTTGGAAAAAGTTTGAGATATGATAAACTGGAGTGACACAGAATTTTACGAATTCTTGTGTCCCTAGTCGGCAGACTGGTCTGCCTCTCAGGAATGACCCTTCATGAACGAGGGTAGATGGAATAGCTCACTTAACAGAGAGAAACTCATTCATTTTCACAGACATAAAATACTTTTGGGAACTAACTCCATTTGAAATGAACAGTGTCTCGCTTCAATTTATAGGATGGAGATGAGGTTCTTTTAATGTATGTATACCCGACGTGAGATTAAGAAGCAACGGTTCAAATGTTGGTCCAACCAGTTTATTACAAGTTCTAATTAGGGAGATGGGGAAGTGGAGGACGAATACTATTACTAATTAAGTTGATGGGGAAGGGAAGGCGGGCGATAGAAAAGATAGGAAAGAAGCAAGAATTGTATAAAGCGGGGATAGTCACCACCAGGATCCAGCAGAGGTCGCGTTGTCCGATGGTCCGGGGCAGAGGCTCAGGGGAGGAGAGCAGCAGCAGCGTGGCCGGTCTCAGGCAGCAAGACGGTGCAGGTACCGGGTAGGTTCAGGAAGAAGCCGCGGTGCAAGTCTGGGAGAAAGCAGCAGGTCTCCGGTAGCAGGCCCAGGAGAGTCCGTCAGCATGCAGATATTCCGTAGGGAGGAATCTGATGGCAGACACCTTTCTTCTTCAGGAGAGAGCAGCAGCAGCAGCATGGCCTTAGGAAGCAAGCAGGTAGAGCGCAGAGCAAGTCCAGGAGAGAGGCGGGTCGTGAGGCTTCTGTTGTCAGGAACCCTCCTTGGTCTTCACGAGGAATTCTGTTGTCAGAAAACCACTTTGCTCTTCATGAGGAATTCTGTTTGTCAGAAAACCTAAAAACCATGGTTGTTTGTCCTTCCTTTTATCCTCCTTTTTTCCTGCCTACGTGATATCCCTGGGTGCTTGGGCAAGAGTCATGTGCAGCACCTCCTGAGAGGGCCATCTCCTTTGAGATAAGCCCACACAAAAGAGTGCTTTCCAGCCATTTATCGGCTATTAATCTGCGGCTTATCTCCCTTTCGTTGCCACTGGCCTTGTCCATCTGTGCTCTCCAGACAAAGGATTTCGTAACCCAGGCCCAAGACCTGTCCATCAGTGTTCTCCAGACAAAAGACTTCTCAACCTCTGGCCAGGGCTTGCATGGACTTGTCCATCAGTGTTCCTCAGCAAACTTTGAGGCAATGGTATAAAAATAATAATCTCTTACAACAGTAGTTAGATGCTGTATGGGAACTGTTGAATCATGGCCTGAACCTCTCATTGACCACCTGAGGCAAGCACTGAGTCAGCCATGGGAGCACAGGTGAAAGCAATTCACCTGTGTGCCTGGAAGGGGTGGAGCCAGGCTCCACCTCTCCTAGACCCCATTTAAGGGCTGACTTCCACAAAGGAAGG